>JALIRR010009799.1:7500-10000 GCA_023091755.1 Montipora sp. Colony 1 RG-2022 | reverse complement strand
GCCAGTCAGTTTGCGTTAATTTATTTTGAAAGTTCTCTTCTGAGAAGAGTAAGTAATCACGGACATAGTGGTTACGCTGATGTCGGAGATTATGTTGCCACTTGTAATTTCATCGTTCAATATGTTAGTAGACATATTGCCTGGTAATGTAGCTGAGTTATTGTGTACATGTGTAGGCTTTTCGATTGTTGGAGTCAGACTTAGACTTTGGAGAGAGAAAAGGGTTAGAACTTTAATTTGAGCGAAGTTGGAAGTTGAGGAATATAGAAAACAGTATATTGGTGTCTCATTAAATAAATCGCTTTGCCAGAGGCACTAGAAGTTTCTATCGTTTCCTCAAATACTTTTGGAATCGTTCAGGAGAGTTATTCTGTCGATAAACAACGCGGCATATTATATTTGCTTTGTTTGAGAAATGAAACTCTACTCAAGCTTGAAATGCTTCATTTGCATTGTTTCCAGTGACTGTATATTTAATAAAGCTCACTTAGTACATGCCAACACCTGCAGCAGAAAGAGGTGTTGGTATGAATTCGAAATTATATCCAGGTAATGATGGGTTGAATTTAACGGAATTTGAATTTGTGATTCTTGCTTCGGTGACGACGATAACGCTAGGAAAGCCGATAACGCTAGGAAAACCAAGTTCGCTCAATAAATGGGTTTGAAACTTGTCCATAATGCTTTTAAGGCTTCGTATATTGGTATGAATTAAAGAAAGTCGCTTTTGGTTTAGAGTACTGTTCAGCTTATTTTTGAGTAAAACTATGAGGAGAATAATATTTAGAACGTATTTTATGGAATGTTGAATAGTTTAAAGTAGAATTAGACTGTGGGTCAGGGCTTAAACTAAACAGATCAATGTTGAAAAAAACCACAATGATGGACAAAAGTGTTGGAAAGGTAGAATCACTTTAGGAATAACCCCCCTCCCCTTTATCAATGTTAAAATTTCCACGAAACGAAATGGTGAATTTTCTTCCAACATTCAATATGGGAAAGGGGGCGCTAGAAGGGCATAGTATTTTCCAAATAGTACAACCAATAGTAACATAAATCGAATTAGGTGTGAAGTGAAGTGAAGTGATGCGCGCAACCTTCCCAACAACTTTAGACCACGATTGTCTGGAAAAGGTCGAAGCGTAATAAACGCGATCTTTTAAATGTGGTTTCATTCCTTCAACAAAAAAACTGGAAGAAGTGGCAACATTCGGATTTCGATGTGTTCAAGTTATTGCTGACATCTAGCTCAAATAAGGTCTATATTCAGGAAGTACCATCCTATACTTCCTCTGAAGGGAGAAGTGAAGCCGAGGAGCTAAACCAAGACGAAGGGGAAGGGGAAGAAAAAGACTTGGATAAGGACATGGACACCAAATCTGAGGATGAAGACGTTAGTGACCGGGAGTCGGATTACAAAAGTCCTTTCGAAACTCTGCACCAAGAGGTGCAAGAGTAACTGAGTGTAACATATGACAAAAGAGTTAACGAGTTCATGGAGGAGGGCGGCTGTGAAACGGTAGCTTAGGCGAATGCTCTCAATGCCCTTTTACTAGTCTACAGAAGAAAGTTCCGAGGGTTGTCCTTGCACTATCTCCACTGGTTTGAACGTCTAAAGCATGACTCCGTGCATACAGACGTCATGAAAACCCGACCTCGTTTCATGGAGGACGATTCTATGAATGTTGAACAGGCCACAAACTTGGCTGTGGAGGGACGAAAATTTTACTTGAACAGGATGTTGAGCCACGCCCAATCCATACACAAGAGGAGGAAGAAGAGGATGACAGAGACCTAATGCAAGTTTCATCACATCAGAGTCCTCTAGACAAAGAAAACAAACAGCAGCTTACATGACAAAGGATGTTGTCTTGAAACCAATTGTGATTGCCCCTGACAAAGCATTTGCCTTGGTAAATAGAAAAGGAGCAAGAAAGAGCCTGAAACACGTAAACATGCAATCTAGCGAAATTGGGCTACGCAAATTCAACGACCTCCCTCGACTGATCTCCGTCACCTCCTGCAGTGACCATCATTGTACCATGGCCCATGGTGGAATGCTATCATTTCATGCAATGGATGCAAGGTCAAATGGGAATCGACAAAGACACCAATACGTCAACTACGACCACACCCGATGGTTCCTAGAGGCCGTGAAACCACCCTCTTTACGCCTCATGGCCATGCACCCAGACGCTACCCAAGACAGTTCCAATTCCATCCCGAACGGAAGGTCACCTTTCATGTTGCCATTTGTAGATAGGTCTTTTTTTTTTCTCATTTAATCATCCCTATTTTATTTACAGTGTGGTCTCTTTATTTACATTAAAGCATCACTGTGGGTTTGACGTCATCTCGTGGGTCCTTCCTTCTTTTTACTGGGTTGGGAAATGGGTAATATTTCTCTGTTTTTTTGTTTTTTTGTCGGTAAAATTCTAGCCTGTCACTCCCCTGCGAAGTGGTGCCTTGCTGCATAGAGTCTTCTGTGTGGATTTTGTTA
>JALIRR010009798.1:10000-15244 GCA_023091755.1 Montipora sp. Colony 1 RG-2022 | reverse complement strand
GCACTAATTGAATAAACGATTTGACTTCAAAAATCATGTTTTAAGGCGCCAACGGTTTTCTGTAAGGAAATTACGTTTGAGCAGCGGTGTTCTGTGCCAACTCTCTCCGTCCATGAGTCACCCCCGAGCCTCTCCCGCATGCACATGAGAGCTAATAAAACCACGCACCCTAGAGTAACCGTGTAAAGAAATTGCGGTTAATTTATCAGGAACGAAAATAATTTTTACAAATTTACCCAGAATATAACAAAAATCTTTAATACTTACGCGAGCCTACTGGTACAAGCATATTCGTGGCGCCCATAACAAAGGCTGAATGAGCCTTTTTCAATCCATATTGAACCTTTGGGGCTGAGGATTTTCCTCTGTGGGCATCGATCCAGGCAGAAGTGGGGATCGAACACTGCCACTTATTGCACCTCCACCTAGTCCCAAACAAATCTCGATGTCGTGGGCACACTGTTATTTTTAAATGAGACTCTTCTGTCTCAAAAATGCCTGAAATAAAAATGCCGATTAAACTTTAAAAAATGGCTAAAGAAAAAATCGCTTTCGAGGATTTGTAATATCTAAAAGGAAACCACCTACCTGCACGAGCAAGAAATCGGAGGTGATTGTAGACATCTTTGCGACACTTGCCGATTGCAACACATTCCGCATTCGCGGGGTTAAATGAACTGGGGTCGCCGGGTCCACTAACGAGGAGTGAATAGCCGCAAGATGCCATGCAATGAAATGTTAACAACTAGCGACTCGATATCAATGCATGAAAGGTTTTTTCGCATCAAAAGGTAGATTGAGAACTACTATTTCTAGCAAGCACTTTGGTCTTACACCTCAAATCGCTAACACCCAAAAAAGATTGTATCTATTGACCTTTGGCCAGGTCATGCGTCACGCAATTTTGTTCTTATATCTTTATCTTGGTTTTGTGCCAGAATGTTACTTCTGTGAATTTGTTTGCGGCCAGGTACCGACAAATCAAGAGGGCTCAACGAGGAAATTTTATAGAAATCTAGGATATCATGTTTAA
The DNA here is from genome assembly GCA_023091755.1 of Montipora sp. Colony 1 RG-2022. Lineage (NCBI taxonomy): Eukaryota > Metazoa > Cnidaria > Anthozoa > Scleractinia > Acroporidae > Montipora > Montipora sp. Colony 1 RG-2022. The sequence continues at coordinate 14,211 of JALIRR010009798.1, read as the reverse complement.
TGACCTTTCCACGCATGTGGAGCACTCTGTGTTTAATAATTAACTTCCGTGGGAAAAAAATAGCCGCTCCTCAGCACCAGCGAGCGGAGTGGCTTCGACTTTCGTTGCCAGCAAGCTCTATCAAATAGTCTCAAGTCTCCAGCACGAAAATTGGTTTTGCACCGTCTGCGTTTCTACGGCCTGTACGAATCACAGTTTCCGAGCAAGTAAAGCTTACTTAGAATAAAAATTTCCTAGTAAAACTGCTTTCTTTAAACTTCGAGCAAGCAGGTTTTGTATGCAGTTTTTTTTTTACAAGTTAAATTCGATGCCACTCTAGTTTCTTGTGATGCAACATACGAAATGGTTTCGGTTCGGTAAGAGTTGAGGTGTACTCGAGTCACCGGGCCAAGGAGAGTTACACTTTGCGTTTTCGCCCGTTTACAATTCATTTGCAAAGTATGAAATCTTGAGTTAACTTCAAATACCTTTTATCTGTACTACATCATAAATAGGACAATGATAACGGTTTAGGTCTATCAACGCTGTGTTGCATTCCAGGGATTAGGTCTTTGGTTTCCCCTCCAACTACCCAGCGGCACACACATGGAAACTATAATTATAATGAAAAGAGTCATTCACTTACGCGCGGACTCATATATTCAGTTTCCGTGGTCCTAGCTGTTTTGAATTTCCGTATACCGTCCTCAAGGGCGTCATCCTACTAAAAACGAAAACGCTCTGCTTGATACTTCCACGGTGTTGCACATGAGAAACGTAAACTACAGACAGGGTAGCTTTCTTTCTTTATAGTTCAGTGTAGGAGCACTTAAGCGACTTGGAGAGTCGACGCAGAGGGCCAGATTATTAATGCCTTGTGTTATAGTTCATTGGCTGTGCATTTGAGAGACTCGTACGGTGCAAGATAAGAAATATCGTCCTTTATAGTTCTACGGTGGAGCACCTGATAAACATGTCCAGTAAGCTTAGAGGGGAGGAGATTGGAATTTCTTGCTTTGAAACTCAATGATGGAGCACTTTAGAAACTTGGATGGAGGACGTAGAGGGCGCTAAATGAGGGATTTCTTGATTTACATGTAACTCAATGTCGGGGCATTGGGGAAACTTTTACGGTATTGCCGAGGGCGAGCTGAGAAAATTATTGTTTTATGTCATTGCTTCAGCATTTGAGACACTTTAACGGCAGACGCAGAGAAATAGATGATGAACATCTTGAACAGACACCTCAGCAGTTGACATGTGCTTGCTTTGCGGATTAGCGGTGTAGCACTTGAGAAACTTGGGAAGTAGACGTGGAGGAAAACAAAATGAATATCTTTTTCGATTTTTTTTTTTTTTTTTTTACACTTTCAACAATTCCACCATAAGTTGGGCTCGCAGATGCAGTACTTCTTGAAACGTCCACGTGAAAGCCTGGTTAAAGCCGTTACAAATATCTCGGACACAGCATAAAACACCTACCCCACAACTGCCACTTCCGGTGGCTTGGTCTGGCATTGAAACTTTGAATCTTTTAACCGAGCCCCAAGATGACAATTCGAAGCAGGGGAGGTTAGTTGCTTCATGGAACGTTGTCAGAATAGAGTTGATGTTGTCTCTCAGCTCTTCAGTGATTGCGCAGTGGTAGCCATCATCAAATTGCACTTCCTGTTTTCTGATATCAAAAATAGAAAGGCCCCAATGATTTCCACGTACATGAACAGGAAAAAATATTATTTCGGTGCTAGTGATGTATATACCTGCACAGAGTTGGTGGATTACGTTCAACCCAAAGTCAGCTTTCAGGTAGCGAGGAAGCATACAGAAAACGTCGTTTCCCAAACGCTCATTTGCCTCTTCACAGAACTTGATAATCAGTAAGTTCATAACTTCGTCATTCAGATATCGCCCGCAACACAAGACAGATAAATCTTGCGAGGTGATCCTGTAACCCTTTCTTTCTACTACGTAACTGCCACTTGTATTCCACCTCAGTGTCAAGGAGCGCTCCCGCCACCATGCTCCTGTCTATGTCGGGTATTTTTTCAAACCCTAAGGCCATCCATTGTATCTCTTCTCGTACTTCTCGAGACACTGTGCGTATTTTGTCGTATCTAGTCAGAATTCTCAACCCTTCCGATGTAAAGCATCCATAATCCAAGTAAAGAACAACGTATTCCTGCATTTCCTTCCTTCATCTTTTGCTTATGATTTTAAAAAGTGCTTCTTGAGATGCTTGCAACACAGAAATTACGGGAATTCTATCAACAGTCAAGGGATCTTGGGGTTTCAGGTTGCTGCTGCTTGTAAGGCGTTCGATTCTGTAATTCTGAAAGTTTCTGTCTATAACAGGAAGTACTGCGCCCGCCAGGGGCTTACGTGGCGTCATAAAATTGTCATTTTGGCGTTTGATATCCTCAATGGTGCACGAACTGACATCCGCTGTACTCAGTGACATGTTTTGTGACTTTTCGCACTCTTCGTCGGTAGAGAGGGTGACAACCTGTTCGGGGGTCTCGTCGGTACCTTCAGATTTCCTGTTCTTGTTCCCTTGAGTGCTATGAAGACCTTGACGAAAGATTTTCCCTTTCTTTGTGTTCGCCGTCTTCCTTAATGATGCCTTCTGGTGCTTGGGTTTTGATGAATTATTTTTGCGATCAGATTTCAATGTGTCCCCGTGATCGCTGCCTTGTGGGATGTCACATTCTGTTTCTTTAATATGATCCACAACCCTCCTTCGCTTCGACGACTTGGATGTTTTCTCAAGTGGTTTTTCTCTACAAGTGTCCTCTAGCGAAGATGTGGGATCTTCTCCGTCAGTCTTGTGTTTTCGTTTCCGTCCAGATCGTGACGTTGAACCAAACGACACAGGTTTATTGAATGCAGAAGCTGGCAGCCACATGTCGTCTGCGGGTCCATACCCTTTAAACCTGACTTTGAACTCGTATATGATGTCTTTATTCAGGCGCCGTTCCAAAACATCTTCTACCTCATAAAATCCTTCCCCTAGTTTGTAGGACACGTGGGTAACGCTGGTGTTCTCTGCTGATGCAACAACAGAGGGAGTTTCACCATAAGGCACATGGCCCAGCTCTTTGAGGCGATTGTATGATGATTCATGCAGCCTATACTTCGATGGACATCCTGCTAAAGGAAGCAGCTCTACGCCACTCAAAATCCCTTTAGGTGATCTCCACGATGTTAAAACAAGGTCTTCGCTTACGTGATAATGTCCATCAACGTCTCGGTCATACACAGAACATGTTACCCGCACTGGTGGATTATCTCTTAGTTTGAAACTTAAAATGTCTGTTCCATCTTTTGTTGATTATATACGTTCCACTCGTGTTATTAAGTAGAAGGAGTTCCCTTTTAAGACCCTCTTTATCGCGACGTTCGCGAACAAAACTATTTAATGAGCTGGGTTGAGAGGTTCCTTTCCTGGCAAAAATTTCGAGGCCCAGTGTCTTTTCTGACGGCATCTTGCAATGTAATCCCTAGGCAAAAGCAGCTTCAATGCTTGGCTGATGTGCATATTGTTCAGTTTTCCGTTTTCATCCTTTGAGATCATCCATTTCTGTCCTTCTTTTTCTGCTGGGTGGTTTTCTGCTTCTTCCGATGCTTCTTTCGATGAATTATCAAAGGTGTCTGGTATCAAACAACCATTGTTAGTGCTCTGCCATTCCTCGTCGTTTCAATCACGGACCAATTCTTCCTCAACATCTGCCAGTAGAGAACCCACATTGATATCCACATCCAGTTTGTTGTAATTCTTTGGTAGCTCACCACTTACTATACGCAAGCCATTAGGATGTTGGAATTTAAATGGCATTTCCCAGCTTTCACTTTCTTTCAAGACTTTTACGCAATTATGGGGCATATATTTCTCAAACAGTGCTTGTCCATTTTTAAGACCTTCACAGTGAGCCCGTCTTCGCTGTTTCTTGAAAGCAGGATATGTCTCCGGATTCTGGGAGTTGATCGATGTTTCGTGGGACTTAAATGCAAAGGCGAGCTTTTTTCGCTTAGACGATGGTTTCACATTTACTCCAGCGTCAGCGAAACGTTGCTTGGCATTCAAGTTAAACTGGACTTTTCCACTCTTATCTAACATGTCCCCAAAAAAGGGTTGAGAATCAAGGGACTGAATTTCGGTAGTCTTTCCTTGGAGCTCGCTGATTATCCTTTCTGTACTCTTGGTTCCTGAGTTGTAGGGTGACGCCCACGCTTTA
>JALIRR010009797.1:0-15245 GCA_023091755.1 Montipora sp. Colony 1 RG-2022 | reverse complement strand
GAATATTGGCCCGAGGTCGTGGCAGTACAAAAACGACCGAGGGCCAATATTCCCCAGTACGGCTCGAGCTAGCTCGGTTAGTAAGTAGTTTATTATATGGCTTTTTAATTACCTTTTGCTTTGTTTTTGCAAGCCCGTAATCGGCCCGTGGGCATTACGGGAGAATAATGCCCTACAATTCAGTCACAATTAGCCAATCAGAGCGCGCGTTACATCGGCTACAAACACAAGCCATATAATAAAGACCCTTAATGCACGTTTTAGATTCTTAACGACTTGAAACAATGACATCGTGATACCGCCAATCTCTTGATTTCATTCACCGGGGTTAACATGCAACGTCTCTTTCAGTACAATCGCAAATGTGCTCCATTTCGACGAGTCTCCCATAGCTCAGTGGCAGAGCATCCGAACTAGTAATCGGAACTTCGTGAGTTCGACTCCTGCAAAAGAGCACTCGGATTTTTCCGAGTATCTCCGAATCAACATCGAAAAATAAATCTCTTCACTTCATTCACCAGGGCTAACATGTAACATCTCTTTCAGTACAATCGCGATTATAAATAGTTGGTTTCAAAGTCTGCACATTCCATCTCGATAGAACGCACAACCTTTTCCTTTCATTACATTTAGTAACAAGATATTTTGAATGCAGGTTCCACAACCTGAGATTGAATCTCATCTTCACTCTGAAATGCGAGTGCATCTTGACTTGGTCTGTGCAAAGTTGAGGAGCACCGAGGAAGAGTTGCGGAAAACTAAAGATCACCTTGACTTGGCCTGTGCAAAGTTGAACAACACTGAAGAAGAGTTGCGAAATACGAAACAGCACCTTGACTTGGCCTGTACAAAGTTGAAGAACTCAGAAGAAGAGTTGCAAAATACTAAAGAGCAGTTAGAGGAGACCTCGAAGAAACATGAAGAGAGGATCCATGCTCTTGAAAATAAGCCCTTCATATACACGTGGACGATTAATAACTTCCGTGAAATTTTAGATAAGATAGAAAGTGAGCCATTTTATACCAGTGAATGTGGCTATAAAGTTAGATTACATTTGTATCCGAATGGTTCCTCTACAGGGAGAAAGACTCATTTGTCGATTTACTTGAGGATAATGAAAGACAACTTTTTTTTTTTTTTTTTTTTTTTTTTTTTTTTTTTTAATAACATTTCTACCACAGTTAACACAAACTAACGTTACTTACGGAACAATACTGCACTACTTGCATTACACTATTTACAGAATGATAACAATTATCTTTATGACATGTTTTAAAACGTAAATAAAATTAACAGCTACAAACAAGACTACGGCTGGCTTAAAGAAAAGAGTTACAATGAACGAGAGTGGAAAGAAAAGGACGAAGCGAAGTGACATTTATAGTAGTTTATAGTAGTTTTCCCCAGATATTTAAGAATTTATGTAGCTTTCTTTGGGCAATATAGCTTTGCTTTAAGACATCGAGTTTATCTTGGAGGCGGAGAAGAAAGCCTTCAAAACATAAGTTGCCATCACATGAACTTGTCGCGAAGATATGGAATTTTGCAATAAGAAGAGTGACATTAAGTGCCTGTTTATTTTTTATGTTATTATGCCAACCGTATAGGATGTTAGATTCATTCAAATTGACCACTTGTTTGAATTTCTGATACCACCAGCTGGTGAATCTATCCCAGAAAGCCTTAGATACAGTACAGTGGTACAGTAGGTGGTTTATTGTTTGCTTTTCGGTAGCACATAGGGAACAAATGTCACTATCAGTAATGCCAGCTCGAAAAAGGCTGGATTTGGTAGGTAAGATGTGGTGTATTATTTTATACTGGAAAGCAATTAATTTCGAGTCTTTGGTTATTAGGAAAGGCAACGTGTACACCTTGTGGATGCTTTCTTTGGAGAAACCGTAATTTAGAATTCTGTTCTCTGATGTTGGTGGACTTACGTTGTTGGTTAGAAGTGTAGAGTAGGCGACACGGGTCGACGGAAGGTCTTCTTGTTGAGACCACTTATGTTAATTGAGAGGCACTTAATGTCCAGATTTTCAATAGTGTCCATTGATGGTGTGAGTAAATTGACTTAAGATATGCGTGATTAAGGCAACTTGAGGTGAGATACAGTTTTGACGGCTTCCTTTTCTCCTTTGGGACTGGTGAAATTTGCATTTGTTGGAGTTTATAGCATAATTGAAAATAGTGAAATTTAATGGAAATAAACAGACACTGCATGTAGCTAGAAACACTACAACACTCAAATACACCAGGACTGAAATGCTAAAAAACATACAACAATTTAAACAAGACCTCTGTAATGATCTTGAAAACGCACTAGTTGCGTTTCGGTCTGGGAACAGCAATTTTAGTTGGATTGGTTGTCAGTTGATTGCATTTGTCCGTCCGCTAAAACGGATTAGTGTATGAACAGCTAAATTAACACAAGGCTAAGTCAAGTGGTTTACCAACTTAAACTGTCCTTGAGGTCGTTTATATCTTGGTTTGACGTCGCTTGAACACTTTCCAGGGCACGAATTCGGTCGTCCATTCGAGCGAGTGTATCTTGCAGGCCTTTAACAGACGTTTCAATCGCATCTAATTTCTCTAGCTTCAATAAGATCACTTCCAGTTTTGCATCAAGGTTTGCAGACATCTCTGGTGTTGTTACGGAGTTTGTATCTTCCTCGCGGTTTGAAGCCGTGTCTAAAGTAAAATTAGAACCTCTTGGTTTCTTGCGGTTCTTCGACGTTCGGATGGGAGGTGAAGTTTCCTCCTCCGAAGAAGATAAAAATCTTTTCTTTTCTAATAATTTTTGTAAAGTTTCAGCCGTGAAAGGGTACGAAATGTAGTTGTTTTAGCGGACGGCCATGAAACACGTCTTTACTCCATTGCGACCCAGGCTCCTCCATGAAAGGCAACTTTGATGCCATTTTGAAATGGCCTTTTGTTAAACGAGTAACGTTTACCTTAATCGATCAACATGAAAATTTAAATGACAGGGAAAACATCACCAAAACCATTTCAGAAAACCAGGAACAGCAGGCTTGGAACTCGAGGCCCCTTGGAGAATTGAACAGTAGTTGGGGATTTCCTAACTTCGTACCACGTGATGTACTGACGAAACGGGCTTACATTCTGAAGGATACTATCTTTATTCAAGCAAAATTCGAAAGTGTTGTTTGAATTAAAAACAAACAAAAAAACGACCGCTCATACGATGGGCCATCAATTAAAAGCTAAGTCTACAATCCTGGACAAATATATATAGTTGAGACTTTTGCTACGTTTTTAGAATAATTGGACCATAACTTGAACAAAAGGAACACAATGCTGCCTCCCCCACCCCGCCAAAAACAATGTTGTCCTGTAAGAAGTGCAATTTACCCAGCTGTATCTAAACATTGTTTTGAGGGGAGGGCAAGCCGTTGAGACGATTTACATTTCAAAAAAAAGATTTTGCAGGAGCGGACAAGAAAGTTGAAAATGTCTCAGCAAGTTAGTCCCTGATTGACGTTTGGTTTTAACCTTTTCGCCCTTAAGGGGTTCCCCAATGAACAGGAAAATCATCGGGCATTAGACAGAGCAAAAATCTCTAAGTGTTGCACTAAGGAGGAAAAGGGTAAGAAGGAGATAGTTTTTGTGTGATGTAGTTGTTTTTTGACCATTTCGCCCCTACCGGGGTTCCAGAGACTAGTCTACCGGTTTTTATAGGTTATTGATGTACATCAGTGAGATGAACCTGTGACAGTATATCCATGCAAAATAGTCATGAAGGGCTAGGGCTGGGGGGTCCAGCCAAAAATACGCAGACACCTGGTTGCCGAACAGGCATGCAAGAGCATTAATAATAATAACCTTTATTTACAGAGGGTAACACATTACTATAAAAGTATTCTCCACACTGCTATATTCAATTTTCAAGTTTTTTTTAAATCCAAGAACTTGAAGGAATTTGCTACTTTTCCAAACAGCCACTCAACTGAGGATCTCTAACTTTACTCATCCTTGAGTTGTAGGCCTCCATTTGCTGAGTGAGCACAATTTCACGAAATGCATGGGGCCTGCACATGAATCTTGAGTGGGTAAGCAGGATCACCCTATACACACATGGGCTGTGCTGTAGGTGACAATCCATGTCTTTCCAGAAGCTGAAACAAACCAGACTTGGCCAACCTGAATCGTGTTTTTTTCCTTCTGCAAGAAAAAGTAGCAAAACATACCACTTTTTTTGGGAAGAAAAAATAAGTCACAACTTAGCAATTATTCATTTTATTGTGAACTGTTTGTAATTTAACTGGCATAAGTTAGCGTGGTTTCCCCAGACCGGAGATTTACCATATCCTTTTGTAACACCTATAAAGATGATAACTATGTTACCTACCAGTTGGACCATAAACATGGAAGTGCCACCGCTTGGAATTTGAGGCTGTGTACGCGTTTATGACCATTGAACAGAATCCGTTCGTTTGTTCCCGGGCGCGCTATAGGTCTTACTTGGCTATGCACTCGTCGTTTTCCATGTCGTTGAGGTCGAATTGAGAGGACTGTTCGTACGGTAAATGGCGATTTGTCGACGTATTTTCTTGGTAAAGAAGCAAAAATTCCTCGTCTGAAATAAGCCCATCATCGAAAGCCAACAGAAGTTGCTCTCTGGCCTCTCTGAATGACAATTGTCACCAAGAGAAAATGAGGGGACAGAGAGGGAGGCTCAGGGCGTTGGCCGGGATATGTTATGTCCACGAAAGTTATTTTTAGACGAGCGGAAGTCTTTGTTCTAGCGGACGTCTGTCTTCCGAGACGTCCGCATGCAGTCTTGCCTCGCTCTCAGGTTCTTAGTGAAAAGAGAAAATGACGGCGCACGTGGAAGGCTGATGAATATTTATTTTCTTTCAAACATCGGATTGAGGTTGGCCTGCATGCGGACGTCTCGGAAGACTTCCGCTCGTCTAAAAATAACTTTCGTGGACATGACATATCCCAAGGGCTGGACCGGGAGCCTTCCTCTCTGTCCCCTCATTTTCTCTTGGTGTCACTGAAACTTTTACCGTAGTACAACTCGTTGTTGTCGTTGCTAAATCATCCACAGGCTCCCCAAGCTGAAAATACGTGGTGTATGCGACAGCTTGTGTATATAGAGAATTGTATGGGAAAATCACCGATCGTAAAAAAATTGTGTAAATAACTATCTCATTTGAAATAAAGTTTTCCTACCTCAAATGTGTGACGAACTTGTCTCTTGTGCCGAGTTTAGAGCCATTCTGACGCCGTTTAGTGAAGTTATCCGGAAACCGTTACTAAAAGAATAGGAAGGCCGACCACTCCATCCATCGCTGGCCAGACCTCACTCCACAAATCGTTTTCTCCTCAACAGGAAAAGTCCCGAATCGCAATAAAAACAACAGTTCCATAAAGCCCAATAAATTTCACTCCAAATACGTGTGTTTCGGCTGCCGAAAGACTCGTGAAGAACGAAAACTTTGCCTTAAAATTCACTTCTTCGGCTTTCCTCAGAGGTTTGTGACCGGGCAGTCAACAACGGCCGCTCGCAAGGGCTCTCGCAGGGTGGTTTCACCTTCAACTCTGATTGGTCCATTTGAATTTGACCGCGCGCTGGCAACACGACCCTCCAATCAGAGTTGAGGGTGAAACCAGCTTGCGAGCGGCCGTTGTTGACTGCCCGGTCACAAACCTCTGAGGAAAGCCGAAGAAGTGAATGTTAAGGCAAAGTTTTCGTTCTTCACGAGTCTTTCGGCCGCCGAAAAACACATATTTGGAGTGAAATTTATTGGGCTTTATGGAACTGTTGTTTTAATTGCGATTCGGGACTTTTCCTGTTGAGGAGAAAACGATTTGTGGAGTGAGGTCTGGCCAGCGATGGATGGAGTGATCGGCCTTCCTATTCTTTTAGTAACGGTTTCCGGATAACTTCACTAAACGGCGTCAGAATGGCTCTAAACTCGGCACAAGAGACAAGTTCGTCACACATTTGAGGTAGGAAAACTTTATTTCAAAGGAGATAGTTATTTACACAATTTTTTTTACGATCGGTGATTTTCCCATACAATTCTCTATATACACAAGCTGTCGCATACACCACGTATTTTCAGCTTGGGGGAGCCTGTGAATCATCTCAAATTTCGTGGGTACGGCGCACACTCTCCCCAGGCCACTAGCAACATTTTCTAACTTCCGGTTCCCGCAGTCTTCGTAAGAACCGTCGGTGTTTAAGCTTAATTAAGAAAGGGACGCTTTTGAGACGCAACGGCAACCGGAAGAGAACATTTCGCATGCCAGGACAAAGTCTCTAAGATTTTTAAACTAATAATCTCTAACACAGAAAAGACTCTTACCAATACAAATCTGATCAAGTGAAGCTATGATCCTCGCAGTTATGAACGCAATTTTTGCAATTGCGTAAAGAAGCCTGAAAAATTCAGGACTTCAACGGGGTTTGACCTCACGATACCGGTGCGACGCTCGAACCAACTGAGCTATGAAGCCACTAACGTTGGGAGCTGGTAATTTGTGAGTTCTAATGTTCCTGTGAGGAATGGATCAACGATGAAATGTATATGAAACGGATCATAAAGTTAGTGGCTTCATAGCTCAGTTGGTTAGAGCGTCGCACCGGTATCGCGAGGTCACGAGTTCAAACCCCGCTGAAGTCCTGAATTTTTTCAGGCTTCTTGGCGCAATTGCAAAAATTGCGTTCATAGCTGCGAGGATCATAGCTTCACTTGATTTCATACCCGCTGTTCATATATGATCCATTTCATCGTTAATATAAATGTGGTTGTAATTCCAAATTTTATGGCATTCCTGAGAAACTAATTAAATAACTGGCTTCGGGTTTTTCTCACTAGTAGAAGACAACGCGGGTAGTGGTGAATGGTTCCTCATCTAATTGGTCACCTGTCCTATCTGATGTACCCCATATGCAGGGCACAGTCATGGGGCCGATTTTAGACTGCGAGTAGTCGTCCTTTCATCCTCACATCCAACGCGCAGGTGGAAGATGTAAACACTATGCAAATTTTGGGTAAAACCGGCTCGCGTGGAGTGGGTTGCACTCATAGTAACGTTCGTGCCTACGTGGTCGAGGAGAAGAATGATATCCAACTTAGGGTGGTAAGATTTATAATCTCGGATTTGGCTGTTTTTTAATATCAAATCGGGAAACGTCAAAATACCATTTCCAAATGACCTACGTGAGACAGCTTCTCCCTACGTTACCCGAGCCAGTACGCAACATATAGTTCAGTATCAACGTTTTGTGTCTAAGGTTAACGCGCACTAGTTCTCTTTCTTTGTTAGAACTGTTCCAGTCTGAAATGCCTTACCCCCGGCTTCTGTATAAGCTGACAAAGTTGTATGCTTTTCGTTCAAGTTTTTTGTAGTAATTTACCTTACCAATGTGGCCGCTGCAACAATCGCATGTTAGAACGAATGGTTGGAAGCCCGCGCGCGTTGCTTTGCCATCCATCCATCCATCCATCCATCCATCTACCTATCTACCTGTCGTACCTCCATCAGAAAAAAAGATATGATTCTTGCAATCGGTTGGCGGAAAATACAAATAAAAATAGTTAGAAGGTTGAGCTGTCTTAAGATGCACGTAATGTTTGATTCACCCCTGTTTTTTTTTTTTTTTTTTTCCAGTTTGAACGAAGTAGCGTTTTAATTTTTACTTCTTCTCGGCGAAAGCAGTTTACTAGGATCGCGAGGAATAGGCGTTCCTTTGGGCAAAAAGAAGAGCGAACCCCTACGCCTTTTTCCTTCAATCTTTTCTTGCTGAACCTTTGAAGCATACTTGAGTAACTATTATTCTCGAATAATTTGGGATCTGAAAGCACAGATTTTGCTCAGCAACGTTTCGTGGTTTGGCCACAGGCAGCCCAAGCTCGGTATACCATTTATAGACTTCGTACGGGAAAATTAACTTTGAGCTTTTAATGCTAAAATAAGCTGTTAATGTAGAAATGAACTTCACTTACCTCTACGTACAGTTGTCCTCGTCTTTTCTGTGCAATCGGAGCGCAAACTGTGTCCGTTTTAGATGGGTTTGTTGCTTACGAATTTTTACGATGTCGTTAGTAAAGAGAAGAAAGGCTGGTGACTTGCGGAGATCTCCTCCCACAAATTGCTCTCGCATCAAAAAGAAACGGACCGAATCGCCATAAAAACCCCACAGCCTTAAGGCCGGATAAATTTCCTATCATATCAACTCCACTCCGGAACCACACAGCGATTTTTGGCGGATAATTCCAAATAATGTTCGCCTTTCTATAATCTTCCCATGCTTTCGGCTGACGATCAGATTACATTCTGCGCTCTCATTGGCCAAGTTATAAGCTCAAAGTTAATTTTAATTTCCCATTCGAAGTCTATATAAATCGTATACCGAGCTTGGGCTGCCTGTGGTTTGGATAAGCAACATTTTCATCTTGTTACCATTGTTAGTCATGTGACCATGCGAGAGAACATGGCGGAAGTGGAAGGGGCTTGTGCACTCGGAGGATACGATGAAGAGTTTGTGGAAGATATAGAAGACGATTGGCTGTGTCCAATTTGTCATCTGCCATTAAAAGTGTCGGTTCTAACCGAAGTATGCGGACACAGATTCTGCAAACTGTGCCTTGAAAGACACTTCATGAGGTAACTAACCGTAAGTTGCGTTGTCTTGTCGTATTGCTCACTTAGAGATACATTGAAAAAATGCTGCATAACTTCTGCCATGGATGGAAAATTGGCGAAATTTTGCATTTACGTTATCGTTGTAGTGCATACAATAACTCCGAGAGGCTCCTTTGAGGCTAACCTAAAGAAGACAGAATTATTATGTATTAGTCAAATTGAAGCTTCAACATCCGCCCCGGGCATACCCCGGGCATTTCATTTTGACTCCTTTTCCTGCCCGTGAGGGGAGGGAATTTGATCATCTTAGTCTTCCTGGGGACGGGGTATTTGATCACCACTCACAGGGGGTGGGAAATTTGATCATCAGCCTCGATTTCATGTTACGTTTCCACGTAGGTTGATAAATCTTGGCGGAGACGAAGTTAGATGCAGTCAAATTCGGTATTCGTGGCTGAGTGGTTGAAAAGCAAAGGCCTACAGAAAGAGATATTCATACCTGTTACCTGTCCTCCTTGTGCCATGTCCCTAGGGCCCTGGTTCTCCTTGGTGTTGTCTATTAAACCGTGTTTACATACACAGCTTCAGAAGCATAGTAGAAGCTACTGAAAAGTTAAAAAAGTAATCTGGTAATTTTCCCGAGGGTGGGGGCATTTGATCACCTGAAATGGACCTATGATGAGGCATTTGAACAGCTTTTTGGCCCAGGGAGGGGGTCATTTAAACAAAAATTTTCCAAAACTTCAAATGTCGGGGGGTTACCCGGGAGAGGATGTTGAAGCTTCAATTTTACTGGTATATTATATTACTAGCTCCGTGAGCGGGCAGGATGAACCAAATCGCATGCTGTGATTGGCTACCCGAGCGGGCAAGATGGAGCGATACTGCCCACTCTGGATTTCTCACTTGGTCCCACAAGATCAAAGATCATTTTTTGGTGTTTTAAGTCATATAATAAATCCTTTATTTGAGAGATTAAGCATGACGTTTACGGCCAACGGCAAACGGGAAACGGCAGGCTCTTGCTTGTCATAAAAGCGTGAAAATTATCTCATTTTAGCTTGTCTCCTTCCTTTGAGAAGTTACTTGAGGTGTGGAGCTAACAGGACAGAAATGAGCTAATATCAAGCATTGTTCTTCCATCTTTGGCAAAACCCTAATTTCACTCCGACGTTTGCCGTTTGGCACAAACGTCATGCTTAATCTCTCTATTGACCAAGCTTGTTCCGTCAAGATGGCCAGATATTGGCCTCGTTCTTTTTTTGCATGTTTATGGACCTCGACTTTGTCTCAGTCCATAAACACACAAAAAAAGAACTTGGCCAATATCCAGCCATCTTCACCTAACAAGCTTGGTCAATAACCCATATATATTGTCCTGTATTTTTTTCAAACTTTCAGATAGGTATTTCATTATTCATCACTCAGTTCTGGGTTGATCGATTAGATTTCCTCATGCTGATGAAGCAAACTTGTAAATTATCAACTTGTGTATAGAGTATTTTCACTCACATGATTGATAACCTTGTTTTTCCACCGAAACAAAAGAAAACGTTTGCATCATAATAGAGCTCAGTTCCCAGAGAATTAGTTGGGTACACCAACATGGCCGATGCTCTATTGTCTAGGAACACCAACATGGCCGCCATGACATCACTTGAAAACACTCTATCTATACTTTCCTTGTTCTGTTCTCTTGTACTATCCCTGAAGGAAAGAGTGAAATTTGCATTTTGCCAAAAATCAAGGAAACTTGTTTGATTTTAGCTGATTCCTTGCCCGATAGCTACCGACGTCAAGTAACGTCTTTAAACAGAAAGCATCGACAGAATAACAGAATTTTTTTACTTGAATGAAAAGCAGCAACTTGCTGTTTGCTGTTGCTGTTTCACTTAAATGCACTACTATTGACAAGATATGAAAAGCAAGAACACCTAGGAGTAATTGCAGAATACCCGGCCACTCAAAGCAATGCTACACGGCTACTAAGTGGCTAAATGAGTGATTGACTGAGGCAATACGCTGTTTATGTGCAAATGCTTAAACTGTGGTTCCCGCAGCTACTTGGCTACTTTCCTATGGGGCTACGTGGCTAAAATGCTACACAGCTCTGCAACTTTGTGGCTGTGCAGATATGTAAGTTTCCATTATACTACTATCTTTAGCGAGGATCAGTGTGACGTTCAGCACTATGGGATGCCTGATTTAAGAACAAGGTACACCCTAAGGTTTTTGTGCCATTGTTTGAACTTAGCCACATAGCCACAGTTTTCATGTTTGCACATAACTAAGTAATTAGCTGCATAGCCATGTAGCTGCAATTTTTGTTAGTATTACCATTTTGGAGAAGCCAGGCATTCTACAGTTAAGCCGACATCTTTCTTGATCTTTTAATTCTTATCCCTCAAGCTGGCAAGCACATTCTTTTCTGCTGGTTTAGTTAAACATTGTCCTGTATTTTATCCTTGAAAAAGTCTTATTTGAGAGAGAAAATGAAACAGCCCTTTTGGACAAGTTGGCATCAACTCTTATAGCCCTTGGGTGTTATAAAACACTTTGCTTGGCCCAAGATATGGTTGTTATAACATGCAAATGGGCATGTTTCCTTTAAAGTGTCCCTAAGCTGAAATGTTGTTCTTTGCTAAGATAAATCTATTCACCCATTGCAAAAAAGATTCTTCTGTTTTCACTTCAAAATTCCAGAGTTAGTGTGTGGTTAAATTTAATGAAAATAAGAATTTGTTTGTCCCATGGCTTGGCTGGTATGAGGCATTGGCCTATTCCTGAAGTGACTTTATAAACAGCTTCCCATTAGAAGAAATCTTTAAAAAATTAAATGCAAAGCAGCTCTTGACATCATCTCAGGAACTGACCCATGCCTCTTGTAAACTTTGTGCCACTCACGTGACTTTGAACCCATTCAGAGCTGAAGCGCCCCCAATCTGTGAGTAAAATTTATGGCGTTAGACAGAGTAAAATCTATGAGTCTCAATCTTAGGAGGGAAAGTGTAAATTAAGAGGACATTCACCACCATTTAACATAAAATATATATTTTATGGGGCTGATTATTGTGTAAATTACTTTGTTAAAGGTGGTTGGGGAGAGTACTGGTAATAAAATTGCAGAACCACAACAATCAAATATGTTAAATTTGAGTAAACTGTGGATAAAGGATACCATTAGAATAATGAAAAAGTGACTATAGTGTTTCCTGTCCTATACTTTCGTCTTTACTTGTTAAGATTGTGTGGTTATTTGAACTACATGCTGTCATATTTTTTTGCAATATCAACTGCAATCTGGAGAGAGGATAAATCTACCAAGTGGGTACAGGGTGGGGGAAACCAATTGGTCTCCCTATATTTCATAGCCCTTTCCCTACCCTACACAATGATAATCACCTCGACGGACAAAATGGCTGCCAGTAGTCGGTTTTGCCACTGTAAGTGAAGATGATTTCGCGTTGAAATGTTATTTTTTTCTCTTTTTTGAAATAATCACCTGTGTATTTATACTAAAACAATTATTCGCCTCAGGCTCAGTGATTATCGGTGATTATTAAATTCTCAACCTCGGATAATGCAATTCTCGTGCTCTGATTGGTTCACTCAATCTCGGTTATCAGCTCATATACCTTAGTTTGACCTTATATGGTAAATGATTGATCTAAGTGTTGCCAAGCCAAAAGTTTTTTCGCCGGAAAGCCAAATTTCTCTCTGAAGAAAGCAAAAAAAAAGTTTTTCTGGACAGCTGGGTTAAATTCCGACGTTTAGAAGTACGCGAAAAGGTAAGAAATGTTTTTGTGACGAGCCTGCGTCTGTCTGACCACAAGGTGTTACACGACATTGCATCGGTTCTCATCAAGTTTTTTCGATTTCGCTCGGATGATTTGCTCGCTTTTTTCGCTCGCATTTCGTACTTTCTAAACTTTTGGAGTTTAAAGGAATTTAATAAAACAATTATTCCATTCGCGCTTGTTGGATATGAGACTGGTTATAGCCAACTCGGCGCTACGCGCCTCGTTGGCTATTTAACATCTCATATCCAACGCGCGCTCATGGAATAATTGTTAAATATTCACCTCGACTTCTTCTAGGTGAATATTCACCGATAATCACTTCGCCTTCGGCGAATAATTGTTAATTATAGCCCCTCGCGATCATACCTACGGGACTTTGGGGGGAGGGGGGTGGTGGTATATTTTCGTTTGAAGGTATGATGTTTTTCAATGTACAGGCAGGAAGCCGATGGACAAGAGCTGACTTGTCCTCTGGACCAAAACGTCCTGACACGAGACAAAGTAAGTTTAATTGTGTTAAGCAAACATGAAAAAGGCGTTGCCAATTGGCCAGGGCCCAGTTGTTCAAAAGTTGGATAACTTTATCCAGTGGATAAGTCGCTATCCAGAGTGTAAAATATACTTTGTGTTAAATATTGACAAAGGTTTTCGAACGCACCTTTACTTGGATGTGCTTAGAGTATGTATGTTCACAGTTTCACAAGCAAATACTTTTAAAAATCTTTGTTTGTAACGCACAAATTGAAACTGTTGCGATTGGATAGTGACTTATCCATCGGATAAAGTTATCCGGCCTTTGAACAACTGGGGTCAGGTTTGCATTCCTGCGATTGGACTCATGGTTGGGAAAGAATTTCCACATGGAAAAATTCCCATGCATTCGCGTCCATTGCATGCTTGTTGCAATACAATACCTTAAGTGACAGTAAGAAACTGCTTATTACTTTTTGCGACTCCTGTGAAAAAACTCCCAGACGAGGTCTGCGTGTGGTATTCGTTACTTTGTCAGTTAGGTTCATCTTTGTTAATTTTTCTTTGGGGGGAGGGGATGTCTTTTACGCCGTTTATTCCGTTCTGATTACACACAGTTCTATACAAGATTTGCACTTTGCAGGACCATTCCCGCTTTTCGGTTTTTTGTCTTGTGCGTTGTAGTTGTTTCAATATTTAGCAAATAAGGGCGACACAAAGCCCTTGTGAATAAGCTCAAGCACAAGACTAAGAATGCAGGGTTGGTGGTATTTTCTTTGTGTTCCCCTGCGTAAAAAGGGCAAAAACAATAAAAAAGCTTTTTCTCACTTCACTTGCGCTGTTTTTTTTAATTTTTTTTTCTATTTAAGGATATGTTCGTAGACAAAGCAACCGAAAGAAAGGTTCGTTCCTTTGTTATCAAGTGTCCAAGAGGTTGTCAATGGACTGGCGAACTCAGATCCAAAGAGGTTGGTGCTAGGGCTAATTGTAACCTCGCCTTTGTGGTGATTGCCCTTTTTCAACATGGCTTTCTTTGTCCTCACGGGCAGCACGATATTCTAAAGGCGCGGAAATACGACCAACATTCTTGCCAAACTTGTCGCGCAACATTGATGCCGTATACAAGTTCTAGAGCGATGTTGCACAGCCTACCACTCCCTTCCCCCAACTTGTCACGCAACAAAAATGATTGTTGCAAGTTTTCGCTAACATGAATAATTTTACCCGCTGATTGGTTGACTGATTGTTGTTGTCCGCAGCCAAGATGGCCGCTCTGCAGGGAAAGGGTTGCGGCTCTTTCGTTCATTAGTTTACGTATGCTTTCAATGTATATGTTTCTCCAAGCTCCTCCAATGCTTTATCAGTTAAGCTTGTTGTGTTC
This sequence comes from Montipora sp. Colony 1 RG-2022, assembly GCA_023091755.1. NCBI lineage: Eukaryota > Metazoa > Cnidaria > Anthozoa > Scleractinia > Acroporidae > Montipora > Montipora sp. Colony 1 RG-2022. The sequence goes on along the minus strand of JALIRR010009797.1, from coordinate 971 downwards.
CAAAGGCATGGATGAGCATAGAGATCCGCAATTAACTCCAATTTTTTTCCTTCTGATAAATTTTTCTCGGCGTCCTCCGTAACCTCTTTTTCAGGAATGGTGGACTCTTCCACAGAGTCCGCCATGTTTGTCGACTGCACCGATGACCAACCACTCATGTTTGGCACAACGTTGCGTGACAAGTTTCATAAGAGGTGGTCAAACGCGCAACAAATGACAAATTTGTGCAAAAAGTAGAACGGGATTTTACTTTTGAAACAAGTTTTTTCCAACTTGCAACAATCATTTTTGTTGTTGGGGAAGGGAGCGGTAGGACGTGCAACATCGCTCAACAACTTGCACGGAATCAATCTTTCGCGCCAAGTTTGGTAAAAGAGTTGCTCTTATTTTCGTGCCTTAAAGGGAAGAACTTCATTGTGAGAATGAAAGGCGAAAAGATCGTGGACTCATGGTATCCTCCCCAATGTTTTATCCGGAGAGAAAATTTGTTTGCGCTCGCTCGGTAGATTGAAAGAAAACTTTTAGTCACTGCATAGTCGCAATCTAATGAAACGTCATATCTTTTTAGGATCACGAGAATGATTGTAAAAGATTTCCAGTGAACTGTCCAAATGGTTGTGGAGAACTCGTCCCAAGAGAGGAGGTTTGATTTTAGAATTCAGTACTTATACCAGTTGCTACACGTTCAATTAAGGGTGCGTTCGATTGACCGTATTCTGGAATAGGAATACGTGGAATAGAAGTCAGAAATCCTTCGTTTTTACGGAGATTCAAATTAAAATTGTCAAACATCCGCTAAAATGCTATTTAAACATATCTTTTATACAAAGAGCATTATGGTATTTTCCGACTCGGCCAATAGACCTTTTTGCAGATACGGCGGCCATTTTGATTTTTATTGTTTCGAAAGACATTATGGGACGCTCAGGGGGCAAATTAATATGTATTTGGCGCCTGGGCATCCCATAATA
>JALIRR010009796.1:10000-15248 GCA_023091755.1 Montipora sp. Colony 1 RG-2022 | reverse complement strand
TAAGTTGTGGTTATAATGATGCATGGTTTGTGACTCTTCGCTCCAAAGTCACAACAGCCTTGGAAGAAACGAATGAAGTTCTGTATACCACAAGTGCGCAGGATGGTGATCTTTGCGTCTGCTTTCTTAGCCATTTTCTGAATCTTTTCATGCACTGAATGCGCAAACACTGTTTTTGCATCCTTGCGTATATCTGCCAGCTGATCTTTCACCACGTTAATATGCCTGTATGCCTCAATAACATCCAATGTCGAACCCTGTAACGAACGGCTAAGTCCTACCCTGAATCCAAAAAGATGCTTGGCAGTGTAAAAGGCAGCAATGAACACAGGGTTCTTGATTTGATGGAACAGCACATAAGCACGTACAAGTCACAATGTTATTCTCATAGACCCTATGCAAAAATGGCTGCCGTTAAATTATTCTTTTGTTCATATTCAAAATAGGCCAACTAACCTCGTTTTTGAGACAAAAATTTTAAAGAATTTGTTATCCCGAACGAGGTTAGTTGGGCTATTTTGAATATGAACAAAAGAATAATTTAAAGACAGCCATTTTTGCATAGGGTCTATTGTACCTAACCAAAATATATATAATTATGTATACAGACATTAAGATTTTACGTTGTTACAGTCTCTGTAAAATAGATTGACTGTAAACAAGTAATTCTCATCCAGTCTTCTTCGTCATTTCAAAAGGATAACATTAACGCCGGTAACGTTGAAAGCTTTTTCGCACAACTTTGGTCATACTATTAGCGAAAAATCATGCTTTAGCCAAAAAAATCAAGAGATCCAACAGACTGCTTAGAAAATTATAAAATTATTGTATATTTTGACAAAAAAATAAATCTCCGACGAACTGAAAGGGGGGGCCGCGGCCCCCTCGCCCCCCCCCCCCCCCCCCCCCCCAAATCCGCCCCTGTTATTTGTTTCACCGACAAAACTTTCAGATATTGCTTAATACACATAGCAAGGCTTTTTCACAGCAACAATTACCTCTGTTGGTGTTTTAAGCTTTCGAGGGGGACGAATCTAGACACTTGTCTATTAAATTAAAAAAACAAAAGATTCCACCGGAAAATGAAAATTTAAAGGAAAGTTTGCCAGCGAAAGTAAAACATGGGGTGTGTCATTTTGCCAAGGAGGACTTCAACCGGGATCTTCAGGTCAAAATCTCAGTCAACCAGTCCAAAATATCATTATATTGGAGTGAGAAAACTGAATCAAGCAACATATTGACGACTTTCACAGTTATGTGCTTTTCCAGGCAGTAAAATAAACAACTTGAAATGTAGTTAAATTTTGTTAGCTTTATAGACAATACTGAAACAATTTTCTCTTACTATCCGATGGAAATATATAAATCTAACAGGGATCTCGTAGAAAGCCACGGTAGACAGATTAATCTTGATTTCCAGGCATTTATTTCACAGCAATGAGCGCGGGGTAGCACTGCAAGCTCTCTTTCACTTTATAAAACTCCTGCATATAACTCACATATAAATCCCTGTTTAGAGACCACGATGTAAATCTGTTCTGATGGTGGAGCCATTATTAATACAATTTACCCTTTCAGTTTGGATTAAGATTCAAGTCTTCAAAGTATCGCTCTCCTCTCCAGTGTTTCCTTGTTTACATCAAGTGCATCTTGTCATCCGGAGAAATCCTTGATTCTTGCTACGTCATAGCCTCGTTTGCATACACAAAAACAAAGATGGCGGATTTCAATTTTAAATTGCCCATTTTTGAAGTGTTATTGTGTTTAAGCCCAAATGAGTGGTCAAGTATGACAATGCAGGTAAAGAACTTGCGATTCAGAGAAACTTTTTGTAGGCTGTACTTTCCCTTTAATTCACTCTCCCGGAAGTCAATGGCGTCAATCTAAGTATCTGATAATTATTATTTATAATATCTACCTACCAGATCATTGAATAATTTTCTGTTTACCATTACTTGATTTTCCAGATAATTATTGGTGAAAATTAAACGACCTTCACGCCAACAATTTTATGTGATGAATGAAATAACATACTTGAGAAAAAATGTATTCCTCACAACAGAAGCCCCAATCAGATGCGAGCATTGGATGGTAAAATTTATGACACAGTTTTTGCTCGATTGCGTCAGAGATACTTGTTCGTTCGTTGCTTCTGCTTAACCATCTCGCTTTTTTCATATATATTCAAGTTATTAGTCAGGTAATCACATGATATTTCCCGTGCAATTTGGAAGAAATAAGCAAGAGTAACTTTTTGAAAGGCGAATCATGTGTGTTCGGAAGGTAAAGTAAGGTACGGTCGCTGAGAGTACAACGATTCAACACAACTTTATTACTGAACATGAAAGGGGACACATGGTTTTGCTACAGCTCCCAACGTCCCACGGGACTGAATCACATGACTTCCACCACACTACCCCCTGTTAACTAGCCCTAAAACACAAATCCCAAACAAGCTGGTCAACCCCCTTCTAAACTCAGAATTAACTAGTGTTGATTGTTCAATGTCCAAAGATTCAAATCACAGATCTTCCATCCATGTCCTCAATCGTTCCTCTGCGCGCAGTGCGGCTGCTCTCGTAGGATTTCGTCTTGGTTACTGATCAGAGGCAGGACTTTCCCTGTGTTCGAGGCCAGTAGGCTGCTTTCGATCGCTGACCTCCAAGGGGTAAAACCTTTGGATTGGGCGCTTCAGAAGAGACCTCCTTCTATTTTTGGATCCCACTTTCACAACTGCACCTCTAACAAGGCTGTCTATTCCTTCTATTAGTCTTAGTTTTCGTTTATGTTTATATTCCATCTATCTAAGAATTAGAAGAAAGGTGAGCGAAATCAGCGGTATTTGTTTATTTCCGCCAACCCATTATGAATCATGAGCTGACGTGGAGCAGCAGCTTTAGAAATGCGTGTGTGGATTACGCGAGCGTGCTCAGCTGAAAACCCGTCATGTAATTGGGCCCTCTTGAAGTTTATTTTCTTGATCGAAAGTGTAGAAAGCATCGAAAAGGTAGTCAATGCCTATGGTTGGTTCTCTTGTCGCTGAGAAATTAGCTATAAGGTTAGATTATAAACTAAAAATCAAGGTAAGAACACAGCAGCCTCATGGTTTGCAGTACCTTACGCAAGCGCACAACTATATACGGATTGGCATGTGGAATACACGAAATGACGTGAATGACGAAAATGACTGAGGATCATGTAGAGCCTTGAACGATTTCCTTTCCCCTCTCCTCCATTGTAGCGCTTTCTTAGAAAGTCGACGTTTCTTTTCATGTCATTTCTTATTTCTTAGAAGTCAACTCTTTAGCATCGATAGAATACACTAAACCTGGCAATTACTGCTAATGGTTCATGCATTTCAGTTAGCTCTCGATCTTGCCCGTCAGACAAAGACGAAGAATTCAGGTTGGCGAAAAAGTTTTCATAATTCAAGAAAGACTCGGTAATGGTGCTTTTTGCGTCGTTTGCAAAGTCACCGATGAAAGAACTTCGACAGACCCTTTAAAGGATATCCTGTTTTCAAGCACTACGGGAATATTCTCGGCTACTGCAATGGAGAAGCTGAAACCTTGAAACAGATCTCCCAGTAGAGTAGATCTCCTTCAGGACAGCGAAGGATTAAACGAACTGATTGCGACCGAGTTTTGCTCAGAAGGAAATCTAAACGAGCGTCTTCTCCGACTGAATGACGAAGTAACTGATTTTAAATGGAGGCATCAAGCGACCGCAACCGTGGATTTCCTTCATTCGCAAGGCGTTGTTTACCGTGACTTGAAGCCAAATAACGTGTTTCTGACGTCATTCCCAACCTATGATACCAAGTTGGCTGATTTTGGTTTGCCTCGCGGGCGCATCGCACTCAAACAAACTGGTACTCTGAGAGACGATGGATCATGGGCAACCAGTTACGGGCGGTATTACATGAGCTGACTTGCTTGATCTCCCTACTGGGTAGCTCCAGAAATTTTCAGCTTTCAACGGTAATTACACCGAAAAAGCTGAAGTGTTTTCCATCGGCGTGATCTTTCTGGTTATTTTGGAGAGACATTTTATTATTATATACGGCGAAGCGTTTCATGATGCGTTCAAGAATATTCCTGGTGTCGGTAAAATTGGTCTCGGACATGCATTGGCTGTACTCAGAGTAAATGTCAATATAGAGTAACAAAACCCACGGTGCAGTTAAGCTCTCGCTTCTTTGACATATAACAAAGACAACCGCCCAACTGCTGGAGAGCTGCAATTCACACAATGTGTGAATATGTAATTGAATGTTTGAGAATGTTCATTTTTACTTTACAAGAATTGATAGGCGGGTTACTTAAAGAAGCATTTTGAACACGATCCTTATAATGTGAAATTACTGAGCCCGCGCAATACCGATTATTCAACGATAATCAACACATTTTGATTCTTTATTTGTCTATAAAAGAGCCTAAATTAAAAAGGGTAGTCAAACCCACATGTAAGTTTAAACGCCTGGTGTTTGTATTATGAATGAATGAAAAATAAAGATTTACAACCATCACGGAAAGGAAAAAAAAACACTCTTGTCCCTTGTCACATGATTTTAATTGGGAAAACAGCTAACTATACAAGCGAAAAAGCAAAATTGGCAACTTACAACCTAGGTAACTTTGCACTGCGCCTCGGCTGAAATGCGAGGCCCGCGTTCCATGGTAACAACCCATGAGTTACCTACCGCCGAATGCTCAAGTGGACTAGACAAGTACAGATTTGGAATTTCTAGGAAAGGCGCAGTTCTAAAAGCAGTGACGTAATGGAGCTTCTTCGATCAATTTCAAAGTTCAAGTTGCATCAACTAGGCTTTTGTACATTATGCTAGCATTTTTTCGAGCATTTTAGTGAGGCAAAAGCATTGAGCATTATTTGAGCATTTTAGTGGCATTTTCCCGGAAAATTTTTTTTTTCCAGAAACTATAAAAGAAATTATTTTTCTTAGAGAAAATGAAGACTGAAACTCAATTTTTTAGGGATAGTCAACTACTCTCTGTTCTTAGCCTCGTAGACGATTTCGAGGATTGTGCTTTTTTGGCTGTATTTATGAACTTGTGTAAGTTGTTGTTACTTGCAACACTTGTACGTTTTTGTAAGTGTTAACAGTTAACACCATGTTAAAAATGTTGAAATTAATTTTAAAAAACCGTTTGTATAATGAGCATTATCCGAGCATTTTAGTGACTTTTTTGGGGGGAGACCGAGAATTTTAGGTGGAGCATTTTAGTGG
>JALIRR010009795.1:10000-15250 GCA_023091755.1 Montipora sp. Colony 1 RG-2022 | reverse complement strand
CAATAATCAAGATTTCGACGCAGACTCGTTCAAAATTCTTTTCACAGAAAGATTATACCAAAATGAAAAAGGAGTTTTTGTTATAGAACTGTGAGGGGATCTGCATCAACTGAAGAAACTAAAACATCAACCTTTTCTTCCAACAATAAATTCAATTTGATCTGAAATTCCGTAAGGAAACCACGTTCTGTGTTGCTGTGTTCACACAAGATAACGTGCACCCCGCGTGACACTGCATCCAGTACTTCGTGATGTGACATTTCACCTGTAAGGTACACGTCGGCTTTTCTGTCACGCAACACGCTAGCTCCTGATCCAGCGCACAATGCGATAGTCTGAACAACACTTTGAAGGGGATTGACCGGTTGGGATCCACTGAGGTGCGCGGCTGCTAAACGGACATACTTCAAACTAAGGTGGTTTTTGATGCAGCTAATCAATTCTGACAAAGTTGTAGGTGAATGTAGGGTACAAATACGACCTTGGCCAGTTCCAAGAAGTGGAGTCTAGACAAAAGAAATATTCAAAGATTAGAGAGGTCAAAGTTAAAACAGTGATTGAAGATTAAATGTTCAAAGTATTTAGTAGCTGCACAAGACTATCTAAAATGAAAATTCTTCGTCAGCATTAAAATGTCTAAGAATTAGTGTTTTTCTCCAAACTACATTGCAGGAAATCACCTGTCCCAGAGGAATGACCTCTGTTTTGCCCACAGCTTCAGGAAGGAGTAATGTTAGGGCTTGAAGGACATTCACTAGTGCATTTGCAGAACAATTCATTGACAGTTGGTTTTCGACAGTGCCATGAGCTCTGAAAGACATAAGGTTATGATGAGGAGCAAGAGAGAGACAAGATTTTATTTAAAATCAAATTCATAGTAATCACTGTCTGTAGACAAGTTTCTTACACCTCCTGACAGTCTTCCAGTATATGTTTAACTCTAACAAGCTTGTCATCTTTTCCCTGATTTCCAGTCATAAAATGCCACTCCATGCATAAAAACCTTGATTGTTGTAAATATATTTTCTAAAGAAGCTGAGCATCTTTTTTCACTGCATCAGTCCGTGTTTTGAGATGCCTTTGCTGTGCTTGGTTCCACTTTTGTTTCTTAAATGTGGTAACAACCCTTCACTCTTAATATAACCAAGGTCCCTAACAGAACAAAGGGATCTGTGGATCCCCCCAGGGATACAAATATATATGTATAGTAACCTGTGCACATATCAAATAAACTGTGGGAGGGTACCCACTGTAACGCATCATTTCATGGCAACTGCCATTTATCTGCTGACCAAGAACCTAAAGTTTTTGTAAGTAGAAAATCAAGTGATGGCATCTAAAAATGTCTCATCTAAAGTAACATTGTCCAACCTAGTCGTACTTTCCATCACCACCCTATGCACTCCATCAATCTTCCTGAGCTTCTCTTGAAGTCTGGACACCTCATCTTGATTCTGATTGGTTGACAGCCTTGTTAATAATTTATAGGGAAAAGAACTGTGTTGTTTTGAATACTCGAGGGGCTCCACTTTGGCATTTCCAAGGGCTGAAGCCAGCCAGTCATTAACACCATTTTTAACAGCGTCGAATGCCGTGTGTGGAGAATACACAGCAATTCTGTTCTCGATCATTTTCACAATGATTCTCTCTTTGAAAGTATTAGAAGTAAGACGTTTTAAAGGCACAAATATTGGAGGATGATATGATATAACCATGTTGACCCTTTTGTCGATCGCTTCTTGTACCACTCTATCAGTGAGATCATTTGTAAGAAGAATAGATTTGACGGCATGAGGAGGTGATGGCTCGACCAACAAACCCACATTGTCCCAATTTTGTGCAAGGTGCAATGGCGCAAATTCATTCAGCTTCTTCGTCACTTCTTTAAGATCCATGGCTCCCATATGAGCAGTTCTTAAAAAACGAATATTCCTTATTGCTGTGTGGGTATATACTCCATGGGAGAATGCCATGGATGCACCGAGTAATTTAGAAGGGTCTGTTCACGAAAAGATGCATGTGTTGGGATTCGAATAGTTCTTCCTTGATGAACGTGAGTGGACTGGTTCGAACACAATAAAATTGAAGTTTGCAACGTCATGTACGAGAAAATAAATTGTACCATTCCACCGTGGCAAGATGGTGGATGAATTTGTCATTGCTTCAGAAAAATACGGATCGGGTAGTTTAGAGAGAAAATATAGATTGTCGACAGAAAGTGGAGACGTAGAAAGGATAGGAAGGAAAAGAGAAACAATTACTGCTCGTGTGAATCAATTTTTCAAAGTAAGTCATATTTGACATTAAAATAATATTTGAAATTAAAATTATAAAACAGACAATAGGGAAGATATTTGTTTACAGACATTGCTTTTGTTATTCAAATTTGCCAACCACAGGAACAAAAGACCTTTTGTTTCGACAGCCAATGGGGCTCTGGTTGGCACATTAATGACAAAATTATGGGTGACGTCAACGATATCTTCCCTATAACAATGCAAATCGGTTAACTTAATTTTGTACCTAATTCACATCTCCCGGGGTTTAGATTCTTTGTGTATTTTATTGCGTTCAACGAAGGAGAACGCTTCCTAATTTCATGGGTTTCCTGTGAAATTATGCTAGCAAAAGCTCTAAGGGTTTTTTGGGCTTTCTATCGGGCGGGCAGTTATGACGTCACATTCTCGGTGCTCAAAGGATTCTGCCTCATGTGACACAAAATTCTGTCTTCTTTGTGAACATGTTGGCGGACGTGTTGTTGAAGAATTTCGTCGGTAATTTTTTCTCAGTAAGTTATTTTCTCAATGTTATTGAAGAATTTCGTAGCTGCTTATCAAAGCCTGGTTTTAGCTAAATTCATTGAACTTCAAACGCACTTATTAATCTTTGATTACTCCTAGTTTACATTATAAGGTAGCACACTGGAACAAAATGTTTTATTCCAAAATAGTGTGAATTGGGTACAATATTGAGGTAGCCAATTTGGTCTTCCTATCAAGTCCTAATGGTACCCATTGTGAATTGCATACCTTTGTTTTAGTTGTCCTTACTCAAGAGTCTTATATGTTCTTTTGCAGTCTGCCTTTCTTCCCCAGGGGTACCCTGAGAGTGTCAGTAAAGATTATTTAGAGTATCAAGTATGGGACACCATGCAGGTAAGACATAACCTAACTCTGATCCTTCCTCAATCCTTTGGACCCTACCATCGTCCTACTAGTTATCAATAATTTCTGTCTTTTCTCTCAGGCATTTTGTTCTTCCATAACTGGAACACTTGCAACCCAGGCTATGTTGAAGGGTTATGGAGTTGGAGATGAGAATGCTACTGCTCTTGCTGCAACAATGACATGGATTTTAAGGAGTAAGGTCATGGAACCTTACCACTTTCCTTTCAAGTGGGATTTTTTTTTTCAAGTTTTGTTCTAAATATAAACAAAAAACTGCAATGGGATCCTAGTGGCTAATTTAATCCCATTGACTCCCAGGAGTTCACCATTGGAGAGTAAAATCGTGTGGCGTTAGACAGAGTAAAATAGGCTGGCTTGGGAGTCTGAAAGTTAACCATCAGCTGGTGATACAGTTCTCAGTGGCACATTCTGATTCAAACAATGGTTTGTTGTTTGATATTTTTTGCTTCTAGGTGGTACTGGAATGGTAGGCAGCATTCTCTTTGCTTGGATTCAAGGGTATGGAGATGGTATCTTTTTTTATAGTATTATTCTATTTAAAAATAATGGATAGCATTGAAAGTGCACACTGATTGGCTACTCAAACACTGAATATCCTTTGCGGCTTGGGAAATATCCATCACTAGACACCTCTACTTTGGTAAATAGATGTTAAATGTAAAAAATAGTAAAATTTTAGATAAACAATATATAGTATTAGCTAAAGTTATGATAATGTTATTATTTGATACAATGTATACTAATAAGAACCATAAGAAAATATTATTTTTTGCATATTTTTATTCTTGTTTTCTTTTCCATCAGGAGTAACTTGGATTGCAATGCAAAGAAATGGAGGTAAAGAGCCTTTAAAAATAAAGGAAAATGATTTTTTACTCTGAGAGGGAAGCAAAAAAGTGTTTTCTGTTACTCAAATGTTACATTGTGTTTTTTGGAAAAAGTCTGAGAAAGAAATAAAATGAGTTAAGATTCATTAATTTAACTTGCCATTATTTTCAGGAAATCATTTTTGCTAATAGTATGTACCTAACATTAAATTTTCTATTTTTACAGATTATTTGCTGATATTTTGAATGATGCATCAATACTTCTTGAAATGTTATCTCCAATTTTCAAAGCTTATTTTACCCTTCTGGCGTGTATGTCTAGTATATCGAAGGTTTGTAATTTTGTCCATTGGTTTGTAAATGAATAACGAGGGCATATTGTAGGTAATGTAGGGTTCTCCCTAGTTTTCAGCACAACTGGTAAAGGACATTTTCAAACCGGTAAAGCATTTGGTTAATGTTGGACGTTCTGCAAAGGATAAGCGATTTCTGAGTGTTTGCAGGCAGTAATAAGTGCTCTTACAAGCGGTAAATTTTACTGGTTACTGCCTGATAAGGAGAACCTTGTAATGCAGATCAGCTGTGATCTTACCTCCAACCTTCATGAATAGTAGTAAATATTATACAACAATACAGAGTGCAGAATGTTTTTCTGTGTGAAGGATCTTACTTACAGTACCATTTTATTGGAACATAGGCAATAGTTGGCGTTGCTGGAGGAGCCACAAGAGCTGCCATGACACAGCACCAGGCCAGGAGAGACAACATGGCTGATGTGGCCGCTAAAGATGGCAGCCAGGTAAGATGTACTCAACTATCTAATTATAAAATCTATGTGTTTATATTTGATGCCTTACCAGTATATTTTATGTGTTGAAAACAGGAAACTTTGGTAAATCTTCTGGCTCTTGTCTCTGGGTTAGTGATAACACCAATGGTGTCAGGAAATGTTGGGTATGTATTTAATAATTATCTTGTCTTCATAAATTTATAATATTCATGAAGGTGACAGCCAGTGGCAAAGGCAATGTTGCAGAGTGTGTGTGCTTGTCTGATCTTAATGCTCTTTAGATATTTTATTGTATTTTATTTTACAGTCTTAAACATTTCTCTTAAAATTGTAAATTATTAAATGTTATTTTGATTGAGCACTTTGCTGTGTATTTTTTTCTGTTGTCAGCCTGACGTGGACTTTGTTTTTTATCTTCACCTTTCTTCATCTGTATGCGAATTTT
>JALIRR010009795.1:0-5000 GCA_023091755.1 Montipora sp. Colony 1 RG-2022 | reverse complement strand
GTAGGCCTAAACATCATTTATAGGCCTATGTTTAGCATTAGTAAAGGTTTGGTAACGACTGACCTTTGAAAAGTGACCTGTACTGTGCTCAAAACCTGTAGACGCTAATTCTCCACTCCCAGTTTCCTGCTTCAATCAGTTGTTTTGCTGATTTCTTCTTGTGCCCATCAATCATTGTCCAAAGTACCTGGAAAAACACATGATGACTGCCATTTCACCACTTCTTGGAAGACTTGCTTTTGTATCCTTATTGCAAGCTCGATTTTCACGTTCTTTGGTTTTCTACGCCAAAGATTTATTTTCCAAATTATTTTTTTCATCTTATGTTGATTTACAAAAGCAAGACTGTTGCATTTTCCTGAAATGGGACAAATTATATCAATCAAAATGGTAATTTCATAGGTGTTGACTGATTCAGATGGCAGCCAAAGAGCAATGGAAGCTTTGCATAACTTTTGGTGGTATGGTAAGCCTTATCTTTTGTGCCTATGTTGAGTCTGGAATCATCCAGAGGTTACCAATCTATTATTGTCACATTACCTTACTCTGAAAGGCTCAGTGACCTAAACTGGTTATCACTGGAGCTTAGAAGGAAATACCTCTGCTTGCTTCAGCTTTACAAGATAATTCACGGCTATTCTGATATCGACTATAGACCGTATTCATAAATGGCGACCAAGAAATTATTCTTTTGTCCTTGTGCTAATCATCCTCACTAGCCTCACTTTGGAGCAAAAATTCTTTTGAATTTTGTTCTTGCTAACGAGGCTGGTGAGGATGATTAGCATTAAGACAAAAGAATAATTACTTAGCCGCCATTTATGAATACGGTCTATACCGCATATGTGGATCTGACTGGCCCAAAAAGAACGAGAAGTAACCATGACTTTAAAATTCGGCCTAAAGCAGCGAGGAGAAACCATTTTAAATTTTCATTTTTTAACCGTTACGTTAATGACTGGAGCTCTTTACCAAACTCCGTTATGTCTGCTTCTAGCTTAAACTCGTTTAGAACTTTACTACTTAATTATCTTTGTAAATAGATAGTGCTTTTAGTTTTTGCACACAGTGTATAATTATATATTAGATATACTATTCTTAATTGTTTCCTTTATCTGTTGTACTTTTGTATATATATATTCTTTTGTACATTGGAAAGAAGCTTCATTAATTCGAACTGTAAGAGAGCGGTATTACCGGTATTATGTAGTGCTAAGAGGGGCCCCAATAGGGTTCTTCAATCCTGCCATCCCGACCAAATTTTTTCGTTCATCCCGAAATCCCGGACATTTTTATCGGCCAATCCCGATCCCGGTCATGACATCACAACGTGATGTCCAAGCCTCGTCGTCAATTACAACTATTTAGAATACGACTTGTTAGTCTATAACAGCAAGCTTTAGGATACAATTGACCGGAATGATGCGTAATTGTCCATTATCAATAGTAATTGAATCTGTTCACATATTCCACTTTGTTAAGTTTAGATTTAATTAAGAAGTGGAGAGGTTAAGCATCATTTTTCCATAAAACGGTCAAAACGGCGATAATGTACCGTTATATGAGTGCTTATGTATCTAATCATCTACAAGAATACTTTTCTTCCGAACATTCCTAATTAGCATGATAACCATGCCCGTCAAGCTAAAAATGGCAAACTGCGAAAAGCACACACACACACACACACACACACACACACACACACACACACACACACACACACACACACACACACACACACACACACACACACACACACACACACACACACACACACACACACACACACACACACACACACACACACACACACACACACACACACACACACACACACACACACACACACACACACACACACACACACACACACACACACACACACACACACACACACACAGGCGTTTCGGAAGGTGAGGAAAATGGTCACGTGGTCATCACTGCCGTTTCACGTTTGTCGTATAAGTGAAGCTTTAACTCTCTACTCATTAAAATAATAACTTTAAATTGTTTTCAGTCGCATCCATCAAGACCTGTTTTAAGACTTTTCGGTAAATCATAGCAATGGCCCAGGATATAACTCCATGTTATTGAAGAGAATAGTTCTTCCGAACCGGGAAACCATTCCGTGAAGGAAGTTGGCCTCGCCGACCAAAAATGGTATGTCACCAACATCATTGCCAGCTTCATCGTTTTCATTATCAAGTGACTATTCTTCTGAATCTTCATCGCTGCTAGACGAATCGTACTTAAGAACGCCATCTTCTTCATCTTCATTTCCCACTTCGTCCCTCTCATTTGCCTTGCGAAGGGTTCAGCTGGCTCGAGGGAGACCGAATCTCCTGATTGCACTTCTCTGTGGTAGAGATGGGAAGGCAGCGTTTTGGCTGTTGCCATCGTAGTTTGTTGTCTGACAGAGCGCTGACGGACTGCTGTGCCAAACGTCTGGGCCCAATCCCTTATGCTCTGTATAAATCAGTGTGGTGAAAATTTCCGGTTGTTTTTTCTGTCATTGCCGATGGCGGAAGTTGAGTTTCTTTTAAATTTCTCTCCGTCAGAAATCCCGGATCTCGGGGCTTGAAAGTGACGATTTCTCAGATCCCCCTTCGTAATAACCCTAAATCCCGCGTCCCGGCCATAAATGCAATCCCGAATCTCGCTCCCATATTTCTTTTATAATCTCGAATCCCGGGCTCCAAAAAGGCCAAATTCCGGATCGCGAAAACCCTATTGGGGGCCTTCTGCTAATCTGTTCATGAATACAAAGTATGTACATGGCAGGTGTAATCTTTTCCTTTTAGGAGAGGTCACTTTTCTTTCGCGTTCGCTGTGCTGACAAGTACGGGAAAAGAGACCTCTACCGTAGGGCGAAACTTAACTTACTGTGTTGAGCATGCTCGGCGGTTACTTAGCGACCGAATCCTCACGTGATACTTCATGTTGTGTGGGTTTACTGTAAAGGAATGTAAGGGGCACAGTGGGCTCAACTCACAATCAGCAAACATCATGGGGCATGCAGTTTGAAGTTTTGGACGGCGGTTGGATCAAAGTTAGCCTGTTCCCGGTTCCCAGATAGTCGGGAAAACGAAAACAACTGCGTGGGAAAAGAGAGTGGGGGCTTGGGGAGCCTGGAACAAGCTAGATCAAAAAGGAAAGGAAAGGAAAGGAAAGGAACTTTATCTAAGTGTCTAGTCGTTCTAGTGCTGAAGCACTAATTGGGGGCAATGTCAATTGAAATTAACAATTAACACAAATCAAGTCAAATGTTGGTTTTTGAGGAGAGGGGAAACCGGAGTACCCGCGGAGAAAAACCTCTCGGTGCAGAGTAGAGAACCAACAAACTCAACCCACATATGACGCCGAGTCTGGGAATCGAATTTAATTATCAATTGGTAAATAAGTACACAAAGCACAAGTTAACGATAATAAGATGCCAAAGCCAGAGGCTTATACGGCGTAGGTCAGAGAGTTACAATGCGCTGCTAAGTTACAATGAGAATAAAAAATAATTAATAAGTACAAAATTTACAGAAAACAAAGGCAAACTATTACTGACAACATAAAAAGAATTTTACTGCACATAAAGCAAAATAAACATAACAATAATGATAGAGTGCAAAAAGTGATAAAAGAAGAGTTTAAAGGGAGAAAAAAGAATTTGCGTTAAACTTAGTTTAGACTTATAATGTTAGAAAATAATCTCTCAGTTTATGCTTGTAACTAGAAAGAGTGAGTGAATTACGAAGTGAGAGAGGAATGTCATTCCAAATTTGAGGACCCTGTACCCGAAGAGAAAAAGAATATTTGTAAGTATGAAGATGTAAGTTGTCTTTTTGCCTGGTGAGATATTGATGACAATCAGAGTTAAGAACGAAAAGAGATGAAAGAGGAGAGGGCAAAAGTTGCTGCATGTGAAGGAAAACAAAACAAGAAACTTGGTACTTATAAATATTAAATATGTTGAGTATTTTGAATTTGTTAAAGAGTGGGTAAGTATGTGCACGTGGTGGAGAGTGAGTAATGATTCTTAAAGCTTTCTTCTGGAGACGGAAAAGGGGTTGTAAATGAGAAGAGTAAGTGGATGCCCAAATAATAAGACAGTATTGAAGATAAGGGAGTATTAAAGAGTTGTATAATGTGGAAAGAGTATTAGAAAAGAAAAACTGTCGTGATTTGATAATGATCCCAGTGGATTTGGCAATTTTGGAAGAAATCGCTTTTATATGAGCCTGCCATGAGAGGTTTTGATGAATGATGACACCTAAGAATTTTGTGTGTTCTACTCTATTAATACTATTCTTATCGATGCTAATAGAAAGATCATCAAGATTTATTTTCTTTCTTGCAGGGTGAAATATTATAAATTTAGTCTTGTCAGGATGCAAAGTTAGTTTGTTAGCTTTGAACCAGGTAGCCACCAAAGAAAGTTCATGGTTCACAATTTTAGTTAGTTCAGAGATATTTTTGTGTTGGAAGAAAATATTAGTGTCGTCTGCAAAGAGGATAAATGAGAGATAATTAGAACATGAAAAAATGTCATTAATGTATATAAGAAAGGCCTAATTAGGCCTAAAACGTTATTACTCCTAATTCATTGAGATTAAGATTAGGATTCAGATTAAGACTGAGATTAGGAGCAATAACATTAGGCCTAAAACGATGTTTAATCTCAAATCCAACCTTTGTCGGTTAAGTATTCAATGTATGGTGGGGTCATACATGGTGTTTTGGTGCTTCCTTTCGCCATTTCGCTGTTTCGTTGTTTCGGTGTTTCGTTGTTTAGTAATGTCCGCCATCCCTGCACTCCCTCGTCAACTCGTCAGCCAGGTTAACGTAAAAGAAAGGAGATCTCTAGTCTAATATCTAGTCTAATAAAAGGCTCTTTTATTGCAGAAAAGAGACTACCAATGGACTGTTCATGGGACTTGGTAGCTTTAGCCCATAATTTTACTATCCAGGCGTTTCCAACATTTGCCAAGGGCCTCGGAGAAGCTGGCTGG
>JALIRR010009794.1:0-15250 GCA_023091755.1 Montipora sp. Colony 1 RG-2022 | reverse complement strand
ATTGTCTTTTTTAAAAAATAGGACCATGAAATTTTCCCATACAGCATAAATTTACCAGATAATGTTAGAAACAATCTTTAAAATATTTAAAATTCAACAGGCCAGTTTTACAGAAAAATCAGTTTTTTTTTTTTTTGTTTAGGTCTGTCATTTTTTTTTTTTCAACAAAATTTTTTTTTAATTTCAAAGACAAACATTTGAAGTCAATATTGAAGTTAACATGGAAAAAAAGAAAAAAATCAGAGATATAAACGAGTGTCAAAGCAACCTCGTTCCCAGGGTCTCCATTGTCATTGAGAAGAGACCCTGGTTGGGGCTGGTCATGTGTCTCCCAAAATCTGTTAGAATTTTTAAATGTGTGTTTGGGGAGGGGTGGCAGTGTAGGCCTTGCCATCATCACGAGAAAGGGAATTACAACACATTTGATTTTGTGGCCAGACGACCATCAACAAAAGGTTTCATGACAAGGTATTGAACGTACTACACATGGAATTCGATGTCAAAGGCAAAAAGTTGTTGTCAAATCGATCTTCCGCGACAGAAAATACACTAATGTCGTTGTGAAGTACATTTTTAGCGGCAGTAAATAAAAGAGACATTTTATCAAGCAAACGTACAATGTAGTGTGGTGTATTATTTATGATAATGTTCTGTAGAAGCAACTTAACCACTAATGAAATATTTTTTTGCGAACTTAAATCGTCGCTCAACATCGAAGGTCTTATCGGTCACAAAAGCTTGTGTTTTTAGCTTGACAACCTTTGTGGGAATCTCCTGTGGAAATATAACAGCTGTTTTGACTTTTTTGAAACTTATAATTGTAAAGTAAAGATTATTCATTCAAAAAATGCCACGTCAAAATTTAAAAAAAACTCTACCCCAGAGGAAAAATGTTTGTCTAAGAAAGCCTCGTGACCAGTACCAACCAGGGTCTCTCTCCTTATTGACAAAGAGACCCTGGGAATGAGGTTGCGAGTGAAGTTGCAAAATCAGGAAAAATGAGGAGGTTACAAGACCAGCATTTACGCATGAATCACCCGCTCATTCGAGTCCGTGCGTGAATGGAGCTACTCGCCAAAACAAACGGAGAAGAAAAAAGAAAAAAGGTGACCAAAGTCAGCGGTATTTTTTTATTTCCAGCGACCCATTTTGAATCCTGAGCTGACGTGAGCAGCTTTAGAATTGCGCACATGCTCAGTTGAAAACCCTTTTCAGCCTCCTTAAATTTATTTTTCTCCACATACTATTCCTACAATCATAGAAATGGGAGATACACTTTCAGTGCTGGAAATAACAGTGGGTCATCGGACATTGTCCGCCCAAATTTTGAAAATGTCCGGCCAATTTCACATTATGATCGGACACGATGACCGAACATGGCTTTGCCTCAAGTTTGTAAAATAATGTGATAAAGATCTGCCACTCACTATATAATTTATCGTCTGTTTGTTTACTACATGTATAACATTTGTAACATGCAATTAGCATTAAAAATTAGGTAATAAAACAGAATCAGAAGAAAGAGAAATTTGTGTCCCAGGTTCAATAACATTCATTTTCAATTCTCAGATTCCTTGGGGGCCTAAGGGGTACTCCTGGTTGCCCCTTTCCTATCAACTAAAATTAGTTTGATTGGTCTCAAACAATGTATCCAAATTAGTACTACAGCACTAGCACTGGAAAGACAGTGAGAAGGTACACCCTTAATTGACAAGAGAAGTAACATTTGAAGGTCTCACCACACTCAAACTTGCTAAGAACTTAAATAATATTAAATAGTAATAACAACATTATTAATAGCAATAATAGTAACAATTATAAAGCGTTTTTTAAATGAGTGTCGTAAAACCAAAACCAAAGTAATTACTTTGGCCAATCAAAAAGGACTGAGACAATCCAGTAAACCAATCAAAACTTGGAGTAATTACATGTAGCCGACACAACGCATGGGAAAGTGTACACGCGCAAGCCACGATTGGTTTTGGTTCCACTTTTGATTGGTTGAAAAAGTGGCGCAAGAACTTTGAACCAATCACTGAATGAAGTAATGCAAAACCAAAGCAATTCCCTAATTACTTCCGACACTCAATTGAAAACCGCTGTAATAAAATAAAAATGATAATAATAAAAATAATAATAATAATAATGACAGAATTGTTTAGAGCAGACCCGCTCTAAACAAATAGATTCATTGCTACATAGCGAAACTCTTCCCATTGTTTGTTTGTTTAGAGCAGACCTGCTCTAAACAAACAAATTCATTGCTACATAGCGAAACTCTTCCCATCGGGAATTACCTGATAGACATAAAATACACAATCATGCGGATGGTCAAACTACCCCAAAGATGGACAAACGCCGAAAACGTTCGGTTTTCTCTACTTTTTAAAGAATTTTTAGTCGTTTAAATACTTTTTACCGAGCGAATATTATGGACAATAGTAATAATAATGATAATAATAATAATAATAATAATAATAATAATAATAATAATAATAATAATAAAAAGCAAGGGCTAGTGTCAAGTGTACAATGTATTTCGTGCTATTTTATTACTTGCTGAGGCACGAATTGGGGACACTTTACAGAAATGAAATGAAATCAAATCATATTATTGGTTTTTAGGTGAGGGGAAACCCGGAGCACCCGGAGAAAAGACTTCTCGGAGCAGAGTAGCAAGAGATCTAGACCAACAAACTCAGACGGTCAACTCTGTAGAAGGTCGACAAACTGAACCCTCAACTCTGCTAAGACGATAGTTCATTTTTCCTTTCGATCCCCGTATACGTTAAAACAAGTTCTCACCTCATCAAATTTCTGACTCTCCGTGTTCATCCGTGATTTCTTCTTTCTAAACATATGAGAATTCGCTTTTCCTCGGCCTCCTTTTTGAGCCTTTTTAACACTGGACGTCTTCCTGGATACCTTAGAAGACCTTTTCTTGGCCATGACTATTGAATGCTTAACCAGACACCGAATGTTCGAAGCTTCCTGGACGTGAGCGATTGTAATGAATGCAAGAAGAAAACCATTTAAAAGATTTTCGTGCACGCTTTGTCGGCCATTTTCCACGCTTTTCGCGCCTACACTAAGCTAAGTCAGCGGTTGGATTGAAAATACGACTCTGCTTTTTGATTGGCCATTGCAAAAGTGACAAACGAGCATTGACCAATCAGATCTCAGTTGCAGCGTCATCAAGGTCAAGGACGCGCGAAATTCGTATTTATAGTCGCAGTGTGTATTTTCGTGAAAAGGTGATGTTGTGAAATCTTGTCAACCATTTTTTTTTTATTCAAAGACTGAAAAATTGTTTCATTTTTCTTGCTTTGACGCTGAAAAGGCAATGGACGGGTGCGTCTCAACTGTCCAAGTCACTCCGCCTATGGAAGACAAGCCAGCATTTGCACAACACATCTTGTGGGCCCCGAAAAAGAAGCGTTTGCATCGAAGAGTGATCGCGGATGTTCCATCTCGCGCAAGTATCAACACGCATTCTAAAATACGAAAGAGGTTAATATTCCCCAGTTTGGAAGGAAATGAAAGAAAAGAAAAGGAAGAAGCATTGAGCAATATGCCGGAGGATGTTGAGAAGCTTGGCCATGAAGAGAAAATTGGTGAAAGGACGCCAAACATTTGTCAAGACAAGTTGCGTTGTCGTAGTAATGGTGTCCATCTTGGGGTTTCAAACGCGACGAATTTACGAGTTGAGTCTTTGAAAGCAAACCAGAAAGGAGTCAGAAATACAGATCAGCAACGCATAAAGAGAAAGTTAGCTTTGAGCAGTTTTCGTTGAAAACGGGAGGGCAGAAGTCGTGGTGAAGTGACTTAATATGCCTGATTTAAAATGCCCATCTTTGACGCATATAATGAGACTTGGTTGCAGTTAAAAACTGTACTAATTTATAAGCTTGAAAAGGACAGGACAGAAGCCGTGGTGAACTTACTTAATATGGCTGGTTTAAAATGCCGATTTGAAACTTTGACTCATTGAATTAGACTTGGTTTCAGTTAAAAACTGCATTAATTTATAAGCTATTTAAATTCCAGAAAATAATATCAAGAATGCTTTTTTGACTGCTACCAATTTTTGGCTGTTCTGGAACAGTTTCAAGGTATTTTGAATTATTGCAAGTTTCCTTTGCATTTTTGAAAATGCTGAGCTTGCAACAGATAAATTATGCTTATACTGTACAGTATTTATTGAATACTTTTGTAATTGAAGCAGCTGGCCTTGCAAGAATAAGAAAATGGATTTTAAAAGCAGGAAAATGCAATAAGATCATTTAGAGATTGTGCCTTAAATAACATTAATTGAAGTCTTCTTAATAGACAAGAAATTTAATATATATTTTAAAAACTTTAAAACTGTTTCCAGGTTTTTGTATATGTTCAAATGCCAGAAGAAAGGAGGATTTGGGATATGATAAGATATGTACACATGAATTATTTGAATGGCTTTGCAAGTGGACAAGACCTGCTATCTCAGGCTGTGAACATCAGCTGTAACTTGGCAGGAAACGTTAGCTTATGTTGTCCCCTCCCTCCTCTCCACACACAAACAACCATCTCTACCCCTTCATAAATTCTGAATCCTTACCACCCTCCACATGCATGCACAACAGGAAGACCATTCCTCATTGGATCTTCTGACCAGGTTAAAAATCACTATAACCAGTTTGAATTTTAATGTCTGGCCAATAGCATAAAAGAGGAAGTCACGTTGCATGCATTGACATCAAGACATGTATGCGTGACAACATGAGTTTCCTATCCTCCTTTGCAAGGCGAATCTAGGAAACTTCTTCACAGTGGGTTTCCAAAAATCTTTTGTCCTACAAAAGCCTTAAATTCTTATAAATGTCAACAAAAAATGTGAAGAGATAGTGGCTGGATGTTGGCCTTGTCCCTTTTCACATTTACGTAAACTGATACTCCTCATCATGTCCCACATTTATTTTAAAAGTCAGATCCAAATATTGACACTCAGGATTTGCAGTGTTAGTTTAATAAAGGGGTTAGGATTGTTACTGTCATAGTGCCACAATCACCTTTGCTATTTACCTACCACATCAGGACAGCACTTGGACAACATACCAGTATTTCTGGGGATGACTTCAGTTAGGACAGCTTGGGTAGACATCCAAGCAAGCAAGTCATGTAATTAACTTCCAGGAACCCCTGATTAACTACCCCTATAAACACCAACTGGAATAGGATATTTGCATGATGAAGCAATTAATTTTGACTATAAGTTCCAGAATCCTTAAGGTTTTGCCTGTCTCATGCTAATTAGACCTATTGTTATTTTTACCCCACTAGGAATACAAAATGTAAATGAGAGAAAAACAAGCTGAATTCTGGTAGTTGCAGTCAAATGACGCTATCGTGAAAGTTGCTTATTGTCCTAAATTCAAAAACTACAGAAGTTAGGAAAAGAAAGAGACTTCTCGCAGTCTAAGTCAATCATAATTTAGTGTAAAATATTTATATAACCTTAAAATTCACTGAATGGACCACGGTCCTTCAAGTCTCCTATAGTTAGCCTCCGTACATGTAGCAGTCTCTTTCATTTCCTTTTAGCAGGGCAGGAGTCGCTCGAAGGCATGGGGCTGCTTGGTTTTTGCGTCCCACCTAGCTAAAAGGAAATGAAAAAGACTGCTACATGGGCAACCTAAAGTTCAGGGGTAGAGGACTCCACTTTGCCACTTGGTTTTTTTCCAACTATCATTCAAAGAGTCATCATTGATAAAAATATCTTTAAGTTAAAAACCAACTGGTGCAACAGTCTTAAATTTAAAAAGGTTATTATGTAAGGATCTTTAGAAATAGCACAATGTATCACGCCACTTCACAAACAATGAGCAAAACTATCAACTTTTATTTACCTTACACAGTAACCATTTTAGTAGGAAAATAATGATAATATTGAGAGCAATGTCCATCATATACAACATTATTTGCATTCAACCATAAATGATCCGTTTTTCTGTCTAATTCAATATAAACTGCTTCAAAGACACAAAAATACTACGATTTTCAGTTGAGTACGCCACTAGGGAAGTTTGGTGACAAAGTTTCAATGCTGAAGTTACCATGTTGTCAAGGGCAACTTGCTTTGTTGTTGCCCTTGACAACATGGGAACTCAAACGTTGAAACCTCATTGCCACACTTTCTGAGTGGTGTACTCAACTGAGAACAACTGGTACAAGTATACAGTATTCAAGTTACATCAGTTTAAATGTGTTGTAAAGTACTGTAAGAAACACGATCCACCAAAATAACTTTCGACTCATTTTTCAAATGCTTAAAGTGCGACGCACCTTACCGTAGCCACCTGACAAAGTTTTGCACAAATTGTCCGCCAATCAGGGTGTGTTAATTTGATTGACAGTCACGCTTCCTTGCAAAGCTCGCACAGTTGTAAGTTGAACACCGTTGCATGGGTTGTTTTGTTGACATATTTACACGTAGTTGCCAAATGTGAAAGTTTGTTGGGGGGCCACGGTAAAGCGCATCGCACTGTAACATTGACAAAAAATCAACAATTCCCCATTCATTTAGCTTACCACTAACACACTGCCTAATTTGGTAAGACTGAATCGAGAAAATAAGAATAGTTTATTTCTTTGTGTGATGGTCTGCCCATCTTGGAAACTTAATACTAATGTATACAGGTCTTGTGTTTTCTTATTGCATGTGATACTGTACAATGTCACTAATATCTACATATATCTTGCTAGAAAAAGCAATAGCTAGAAACAAAGGGCTCTCCCTATTTGTAGAAACTACAACTGTAGCTGTGTTTGTTTATTGTCAGACTGTCAGTCTGTCAGACTTTTGTGTTTGTTTATTGTTAAAGGTATAATATAACTTAAATTCTTACTGCAGCTAACTTCTTCCTGGAAAAGGCTATTAGTGAAAATTATCTCATACTAGAAAAATTAAATTTTATTACAAGTTGCTAGCCAAAAAGAAATTTCTGCTGATTATTCCTGGCTTCTTAATTCCATTTTACTGACTTTTTCCTCCCCTCAGTAGCATTGTCTCTTCTACACAAGTCATGTTGGCTTTTCCCATTGCATGTGTGAGAACATTAAATTACCTTCATAGCAAGGAAACTTGTACAATAATAATCAAGTTGCTTTTTCGTACCAAGCCAAGTCATTAAAATTAATGTTCTGATGAGCCTTTCTTGATGGAATCCTCTAATCTTGCCAACCACCTAAAATAATTATATTAACAGATAAAAATGATTAATATACAGGTACACTGCACTGTGCTGTTATTGGTGTATTGCAAAGGATTCTTCCCCACATCTCACATACAGTGTACATAATTTCTGTTTGCTTTAAGGGGAAATGTTAAGTTATTTTAAGGTGTTTTGGGGAAATCTTGACTTAACCACAAGTTTAAAACTTGAAAATGGTTATGCAGAATTCCCTTACTGAGTATAAAATTGTTGTTGCATCACAAACAAGATGATTTTGCGCAAAAACGACCGTTATGATTTGCCATAAACGTGAGAAACTTTGGCCCACTTTTTTCACGATAACCCAAACTTGCAATCAATTTCAATCTTGTCCATTTGCATCCATCAGTACTTTTATTTCCTTTTGCTGTATATTTCTTTTATGCTGTTTTTTTTGGTGTTATTGAAATGTTTTTAGTGGTTATTGAAATGTTTCAATCTACTTTTAGGAATGAGCATCATTTGGTATGACATAGCCCTTTTAACACTTTGCCTCCTAAGAGGGACTGTTTCTGGGGTCAAAAGGTGGACAGTGTCTACAGCCACTCATAAACTACATGACTGTACATGTAACTGTACATCCCATTTAGAGAGCACCTCCAAAAACTCAAGTGCAACTATTCCGATGCAGTCGGAAGATTTACACTGAACATCCAAATGTGTGGTATTTAATATGCCGTGGTATCTAAAACGATTCAATACACTGTTGTTTTGCCACACACTGTCTGATCAAGAGAACAGCGTTTACATTCCAATTAAGGTCATGTTGGGATGCAGCAAAGTAAACGACCAAAATGTGTTTCATCATTAAACTAGCAGATAGCTGTTTTCAAACACTACATTAAAGAATTGGCAAGTAAATCAACAGACATGTTGCATTTTAAGTTTGGTTTCCAAGAAGGTATTTAAAGTCACACAGTCCTTGCATCTTTATCAGTTATTTTTTTGTTGAGATGGTGAGGTTGAGGCAAAACTAGAAACAAAAGGAGCATAAATAAATAGAAATATGTCTGAAGATTATGATCTGCAAGGTCAAAGGTCTGTACGCTTAATAAATCAACTCATTTATAAAAACAAATGTGTGTTGATATGGCATTCTAGATTGATGTCTGATTTTATCGGAATTTTGAAACCTCAAATCGGAAATTCTCGAGTCAGACACAAGCAGCTTATCAGAATCAGAAAATGGTACATCAGTAACCAAATTAATATTGATTTGGAGATGCTCCCTTTAATAATAGATTTTACACTAAGTTAAACACCAGCCAGTTTTAATTATCAAAGGGGACATCCATAGCAAATGATCAAACTATTTCCATGATAAATTACATGTACCTTGTTCTATCCATTTCACTCTCTGTGGCAAACTGATAAGATCTTGACAACTGATCAGGGGCAACAGCACTAAAGTAAAACTTCTTCCCACTTTGTTCTCCTGTACTCACTGAATAGTGGAGAAGCTTAGCAACGCCTAGCGCAACTGTATTGGACATATCTGTGTAATAGTAAAGAAAACCATTCTTGAGGACAAAGTAACGCTTCCGCCACATCTTGTAGCTGTTTCCTTGTTTGTAAAGGTAGCCATGGCAATCTGGATCTCTGATTGACAGGGCTGGAATGCTGACATTGTGAAGATTGCCTTCCAAAATATTGAATGGATTGGCCTGGAAGAAAAGCATACCAAAGATGTTTTAATTTTGTGGAATGGTTACAATGCAGTTTTTTTGCTAGTGCTTAACCCTTTGATGTCCAAACCGGCCTAAACCGGCCAGACTTAGTATTTTAGTATGTCTCACGCCAGACGATTTTACTCATCAGTGGGGAACCCCTGGGAGTCAATGGGTTAAAATACCATCTGTAAGCATTAGAAAATACAGGTGAGGCAGCTCAAAGACTACACCTTTTTATTTTCAAGCAGACTTCTACATTTAGTCCTTTCCCCACCATTAATTTTGGGTGCTTGGTGCTGTTGTTTTACCTTACATATACAATAAACAATTATCAAAGGAAATGAAGGAAAATAAAATAGATAAAGGTAAGCTTGTTTCTTGGTAAAGAGGGCGCAATACAGCCCAGTGAATTAAGGGCACTTGAGTTAAGATCCAGAGATCCAGAGTTCAAGACTGTTTCTGACCACTCGTTGAATCTGATCCTGGTAGTCCCTGGTTCAATTTCTCAGCTGCTCTTGAAAATAGCCACCCGGTTTGCCTCAGGACAGTTGGGATTCTTAACAGATGTTGTCAGTTGTTGTTCTGTTCTGATCTGACAAGTCCCTTCTGGGAGCAGTCAATATACATGAGGGAAGAAAGCTAAACTAAAAATAAACAGTGTATGTATAGGATACATGTATTAAAATGTGTTAATGTTCGGAATTTGCATTCATGGCCGCAGTTTGATCCTCTAGGGATTTTACGCCACATCTCGGTATTTAAGCCTTGTCGCCTCTCGCGTTAGTCACTCGACACAGCCAGTTTTACCGCTCGCACCTTGCCGAGCTTAATTTTTCTAGTATGCTGTTTACATTTAGTCTCATAGTTTACAGTGATGTAATTCGTTTTTTCTCCGCCACTACTTTATTTCTTGTATTTTAGTTTTTTTCTCGTCCCCAATAAACACAACTGGTCGTGTCCTTCCTATTTCAACGTGTTGTTGCCTTTCTGCTGATTAGAACTTAAACGTTTTCTCTGCGGTGGAACGCAGCGACATAGCAGAGAAATGTTTTTTTCATTACATTTTAACTAGACAAGTACAGTGTATGTTGTGACAGTAGCAAGACATACCTATAATTTAACCCATTGAAACCTCAGAGTGAGACTGAACAGCTTTTACTCTGTCTAATGCCCAGACAATTTTACTCTAATACCCTTCAAACTAAAACTAAATCAAGAAAACAACACATACTTCCTTTGCCGACTCTTTAATAGCATCCATCATAGCAACCATCCACTTCTTCATGTCTGCCTCGCTTGCTGCACACAAGAAATAGGTCTTCGCTCCTCCCTTCGTCAACTTGAAGCAGTGACCTTTGTTTATCTCAGGGGCTTTGGAAACTGAATAGTTTGAAAGAATGATTGCACCACAGGGAACTTTATCTTTTGAGGTTTTGTAGTAGTACAGACACTTATCACTACGAAGAACACACCTGAATAAAACAGAGGTGGGTTACAAGGATGTACTGTACAATATTGTCGCATTGTGGGATTTTTGCACAAACTGAATCTTTAGAATAACAGTTTATTTTTATTGAATCAAGTTCAAAACATAATGTTAAATGTAACTAACGTGTAACTTTAACACCGGTAGTTAATAACTAGGAGCAAGTATACTCATTCTTGGCGTGGCGTTTATGGGTGTATGGCATGGAACCTTCTCCAAATGGCGGTCGAAAATTCAAATAAGTTAATTAAAAATTAAAAACGGGTACCAGCACTAGAAAGAACACCTTTACTTAAGTAAACCTGCAAAGTTTCAGCAAATCAGGTGTAATATCAGATAAGAAAACGTATAATGAAAAGTGAAAAATTTACAGACGTTTGTATGACTGGGGGTATGGCATATACCCCCAGTAATACAAACATCTGTAAATTTGTCAAATTCCAACTAATGTTTTCTCAGATGTAACACCAATTACGCTGAAACTTTGCAGGTTAACTAAAGTTAAGGTGCTCTTTCTATTTCCAG
Organism: Montipora sp. Colony 1 RG-2022; assembly: GCA_023091755.1. Taxonomy (NCBI): domain Eukaryota; kingdom Metazoa; phylum Cnidaria; class Anthozoa; order Scleractinia; family Acroporidae; genus Montipora; species Montipora sp. Colony 1 RG-2022. The sequence goes on along the minus strand of JALIRR010009794.1, from coordinate 4,319 downwards.
TATCAATTTTTCATTCAGTTCAACTTTAACTCATTCAAATCTGTTGCAGCAATTTTGGAAAAGGGTCTACATGTATTATTGCTCTGGGTGTGATGTCAGGGTGTTCCGGACTTCATTAGCCAAGGTCAGTAGTATTCTGATGCAGTCTACATGTGCGCCTTTGCATGTGCCATAGTTTTACTCTGCTCAGCATCAGGGCGTTTCTTTCTTTTGTCCACTCCCTCCTCTCCCCTTTGTAGTATACATGTATACACCATATTCAATGGCCCGTATGGCCCTAGCCACACTTTCATTGTAAAACTAACGGGGAAACCCCCCTATGAGGGCCGTACGCATTAACACGAGCAGGTCTGGAAAAAGCCGTACGGCCCTGCTAGGTACATGTAGAAGTACATTGTACTGCTCCATGCGATGTGATTTCAGAGGATTTCGCCACATCTAAACAACCAAGTTATTTACAGCCAGAAAAGCAAATGCAAACAACATATGAGATAAGATTTATGAGCAAATCTTTGTCACTTATTTTGTCCAAACTTCATATTCTGAGTGCTCATGAATAGTGTAAAGAGCCCATATGATTTATAAAATGCTTACTGGCTGATGGAGTTTTAATTAGCACTCCCACTAAATCAAAAAGAACATTATCATCATCCTAGTACATAGACATTATTAGTGCGTTCTCCACAGTTCTTCCAGTTCACTGTGATTGGTGCTCTGCTCCAATGGTACTAGGGCTGGGCTGTGTTTGGTGGGCCTGTGGGACTGGGTTGCACGTAGGGCAGGCTCTTGGGTACTGCCCTCTTGGGTACTCAGATACAGGTACCTATTCGGTTTAAAGGGGCTAGGTCACGCTATTTTAGGTAATTTTGTGTAATTTTGTTAATTATGAGATCTAAACGTCAAACTGGCAGAGCAAGAGTCTTTCATTTTCAAAATCATGGCCACATAACAACTGAGAATGATTTTCCAGCTTTGCAAATGACATTTTAATATAGACTGATATAATTTTGAAAAACGGTGGGCCGACGTTTTTCAAATTTACCCAAATTCACTCCATTTCAATCCTCTCCAGTTTTGTCCATCTTTGTCCCTTCTTGGCTTCCCTGCATTTTGTTAGAGATCTTCTATAGTTTTGAACAGTTATTTTGATATTTTAGTTAAGTCTATGACCATTCGATCAGTGCTGAAATTGCCTAAAATTGCATGACCTAGCCCCTTTAATCAACCTTGGGGTCAGCGGTTCCAGCCTCCACGTTCCTAGGCACCCAAACTGTATGACTTTGGTGTTAATCATCGCTAAGTTTACTTGATGCGGTTAAAGTGGATTAAAACAATCCCAACAAAGATACAACCACAGAATTTTAATTACTACCATCTTTTTCTCCAGTTTTTGGGTGTCAAGCCTGTTCCTCCCAGCTTCATAAGGTGTCCTCTCATGTAATCTGTAAAGAAAATTAGTAATAATTTGCATAATTTACAAGGATAACTAGCAGTTGGCCAGTAATATAATTATTGTTTGTGTTAAAACATTAAGTACATGTACTTCCCAATTAGCCAAAACTTCCAGAACGTTTGGTTAAAATCAAATGGAGCAGTCTCTTCCACTTCAGGGGAAGTCAGAGTGATTTAGCGGTTATCAACTGCACCAGTCCCACCTCTGTCACCGAGGTTCAACCCTGGCCTCAGGTCATATATGGGCTAAGTTTCAGTTAATCTCTATCTGACTCCGAGGATTTTTCTCCGGGTACTCTGGTTTTCCGCCCTCATCAAAATCGACTCTCACTCAATTACATCCAGCTGAGGGCGGATACCCTCAATAGGGATAACCCCTGGTATCCTTCCCTTTCATTGAATTAAATGAATAAAGTTGGTATTATTCAGTCCAAACACAACATTTTAGCCACTTTCCACTAGACCAAATATATAATCTTGACTCCTACGATTTTGCTCTGTCTAAAGCCAACGCCTACATCCACTTGAAAACTAAGTACTTCCCCAATTAACCCAATGACTGCTAGCTCCAGACGATTTTACTCGTTCAGGAGTCAATGGGTAAGATGAAATGAATATCCCTGATTGCCAAAAACTGTGCATGTGTGTAAACAAGCACTGGATTGGATCTAGTTTTCCCACCTGAAAAATATCATTCCCTTGGGCACACAGAATTTTTATAAATCTCACACCAGAATGTTTTGTCATAGAAAAGGCTTATGATTCAGTCTTTCCTTTACATACAGTAGGTATAATTGCAATATTTCTTATTACATCACCCATTGTTATTGATGATCATGCCAAACAGAATCTAATTGGCTGTTGAACCAATTATGCCTTATTATGTTCTGTGGTTGGAAAATTTCAATATCAAAAGAAATGTTATGTCCATATTTGTAAACAAGAAATATTGCTATATTAATAATTAATATTTTAAAAGTAATCATTTAAGGACCAGGTAATTCTCATCTGAAAATGGTACAATAATAATGATAATAATAATATTATAAAAAAACAATAATAATTATTATAACAAGGAACATTATTTAAGTGTCAACTGTATTCTGCACTGGGGAAGTACTTGCATTGCGGTACGGTTAAATCAAATTATAGGTTGGTTATTGAGGAGAGGAGAAAACTGGAGTACCCCACAATATGGTCACGTGATATTGGTCAGCGGATACCTTGTTTTGACAGGTGTCAATTGAACATAACATGGACGTCCAATATCAAAGATGTATGCTGCAAACAGCTGCCACGATGGGCATATTATTTTTATTATTTCATTCATTCACACCTTAATTATGTTGTTAACGTGGTTTGTAACCTAGGCATCAACCCACGACCTATGGCCTTAGGTGTCTAGTGTCTAGAGTTCTTCTTCTTCTTCTTCTTCTTCTTCTTATTATTATTATTATTATTATTATTAATTAATATTATTATTATTATTGTAGTTGTTGTTGTTATTTTGTTGTTATTTACTATTAATTAAAATTATTGGGCAATTTTGTCCTGCGTACGCACCTACTAGCAATGCCACTACACATGATTACCATGAGAAAAGCAACTCATGGGTTCCTGTGAGTATGGTGCTCTGCTGGAGCTCCGCTAATAATTATTTTGCTCCAATGGAGGAAGCTAAAAACTCACCCTTGCCGGAGGATTTTCCATCAGTGCAATCTGGTTTTCCATGTCGTTCTTTAAACTCCATCTCTGACAAAACTGACGAGTCAGATGATGAGCGGTCCCTGTCAATTTCTAAACACCAGGATTGTCTTTGACAAGTAGTAGGGGATTTCAGGTTATCAGCATCAAATGCAGCATCATCTTCCTCTTCATCACCATAATCAGACAGAACATCAGAATCTGTACCCTCGTCAGGTGCTGATAGAGATGCAGGGCGACTGTTTGAGCTTTCCTCCGGGTCAAGAGAGTCAAGGCTTTTACGTTCTGATATTCCACTGTCATCTGTCATTGTAACTTCAATGTCGGGTGGTGTTGCAACTTCATAGTTGTTGTCGTCGTCAGCAGAATCCAAGTTTTCTCCATTTTTCCCCTGAGAAGTTGACTGTTCAATTGAAATTTCTCTACCTGCTTCTGGAGAAGCAGTTTGTGACTCCTGAACTCCTGGAGATGCACTTTCTTGTGCAGTCTTGGTATCTTCTTGAAATTTTTCTCCAGCTTCGAAATTCTGTTGACTTAATTTGTCCGTGGCACTCTCTGTATTGGTGTCCTGCACTTTTAAACCTTCTGATTTCTCTCCCTTAAATATCGAAAAAGTCTTTTGGCTTTCATCAACTTCCAGTAGTTTCTTATTATTTGCCAACTCACTTTCAGAATCATAACAAAAATGGTTCATTTTTAGTGCCATTGGGCTTGTACTTTCACCTTCTTTGTCTAACTTAACAGCAGAATCTGATTTTCGTGAAGAGCATTCTACATCACTCAATTGTTCAGTATTCACATCCACTGCCGACGGCATTTGTAGCACATCTCTTTGCAAACTGTTTTCTGTACATTTTTCTTGCTCCATGCCAGTTTCACAAACGGCTGCATTCACATCATTGCCAGCAATATTATCCAATTCTTTGTTCTCTTCAGCCTCAGGAAAATCATTCCTGTTGAGATCTTCATATTTATCTTCAGGCAAACGATCTTCTCTTGCATTAGTATTTACATCATTTTCCTGGTCTTGTCTTTTCAACATTATGTCGCTACTCTCTTCTGAATGTTGCAATAAAACGTCATTCTTTTCTTTTTCTTCCCTAGAATCACCAACTAGATTCCCTACACCAAGATCTCCCTCCTTATCTTGTGACATCTGATCT
>JALIRR010009793.1:0-10000 GCA_023091755.1 Montipora sp. Colony 1 RG-2022 | reverse complement strand
AATTTGTCCAACAGTTTATGCTGTTTTTCAGTCAACAATTCCTCTTTTCACCTATCTCTTATTTTCTCTAAGTATTTCTTTGCATCATCTCGCTTTCTCTTAGCAGAGTCAAGCATCACTGCGGCTACATCATTCACACTTTGTTGACAGTTGTTGTCAAAAACATGAGCTTGTTTGTATTGGTTACCACTCTAACAGCAGTCTCGCACAAAACGTATAAGGCTGAAAATGTTTGAATTTTTTTGGAATAAAATATCAGTATAAAGACAAAGATACAACTGTCTTTAAAGAGATGGCATATTAATAAAACAACTATTGTGCGAAAACAAAGAGGGGGGTCGATCAAATTGGATTAAATTACTTGCCTCATTATATTAATTCCACATGGCAGCTGCACAAGCATGCAAATGGCCTCCCAGAAAACACTTACAAAGTCTGGGCACGAATTTCAGAACGTTATCATTCACACAGAGCATAAATTCGCCGCATTTTTTTGACAGAAAGCGTTCTTTTTTTTAAAGAATTTACCAATTTTATTGAGAATTTTATCTCAAATACTTCAAAATGTTCCCCTGCACTAAAAAAGACCCTACAAAGAGGAAAAAATAGGAAAAAATAGGAAGCAGGCCAAAAAATGAGGAAAAAACAGGAAAAAATAAGAACTTGACGCCCTGTGTTAAATCACTGAAGTCATCGGTGTCCGCCATATTTGACTCGCGTTCTTATTGTTTTGCGTATGTGCCAACCCAACAATCTAGCGAAGAATGTTCAAACAAATGCAACGTGTTGCAACATTCCCGAAAACATGAGAAATGCTGCAAGATGTTACATGAAAAATTTGATCCAATTCAAACTTCGCGCAACATCCACGCAACTGACATGTCGCAACACCTCGCAACATGACGCAACTGTGTGGTCAAACCATAGTTAATCGGGGGATTGGTTCTGAAACTTTAAAACCTTCACAAGCAAAAACAGTGTTGTCACAATTGACGTTGAATTGACCGTGACAGTGCACAATCTTTTGTCTCAGCCTCGTACGGGTTCGCAAATTAGTTGCGCATAATTTAATCGAAAGATTTGGTTGGTTATCTTTTCTAAACATGGTGTGTTTTGTGCACCGTCAAGGTAAAAAATACAAAAACATGAAGCAAAAAGACTTGTCGAGTTTCATAACCATTACCATTCATTTACTATGGTCAATTAGACGCAACATGATGTTGCGTCGAATGTTGGGTCTGTTTGACCGAGACATAACATAAACACTGCATGAAACTCAAAATACAATTGAAAATACTGTACACCACTGTACAGAATTATAAAATGCTCTTCTTCTCTATGCTAAACAATAAATTGTCATACTTAATCGAGATTATAAAATGGTATGCTTCGCTTTACAGGTCGATGTGGACTGAACAAAGCTATACAAGGAGCTTTGTAGAATCCATGTATGAATTCGACTTTTGTTAATTGGGTTCGGGGACATGCACCTAAGGGTTTGAAAGTTGTGCCCAAGAAAAAGTTATTTGCAGTGTTTTGATTGATGATTATAGGTTGGAAGCATTAAGATCAAGTAAGCGATGTTTGCAAAGATCAAGCGAGTAGCCTGCATGGCTAGTTTGATCGAGCACAGTAATTTCAACTTGCAAATTTATTGTATTCTTTGACCATCTTTTATTTTACTGCTTAACGCTATAGCATTTATAATAGAAGAACGTACAAGCAACGAACACCTTAAAAACTGTGCACAATGATCAGAATGGTCACTGACTCTACAGAGCTGATATAGAAGAACACAGTTGACTAATTACATAAAACACTGCAAATATTTATGTAATCTTTGAGGCTGCGCAGGAGACAGGGTCGAGGGCCTTGTTGTATTGCATTGTGGGACTTTTTTGGGGGGACGTTTTTTCATAATTGCGTGCGCAGAGCAAGAACCCAATTTACAAGAAATCCATTAAAGTGAGAGCTGAGTTTCCTAAACCACCAGAATATTGTACAATGGTAAGAGCACTCGCTTTCCACCAATGTGGCCCGGGTTCGATTCCAGACTCTGCGTCATATGCGAGTTGAGTTTGTTGGTTCTCTCCTTTACACCGAGAGGTGTTTCTCTGCCGGGTACTCCAGTTTTCCCCTCTTCTCAAAAAACCAACATTTTACTTGATTTGCGTTAATTGTTAATTTGAGTTTACAGTGTCCCCAATTAGTGCTTTAGCGCTAGAACGACTAGACACCTAAATAAAGTTCCTTTCCTCTTTTTTATGGCTTGGTTGCCAAGGTGCAAAATTGTCCAAAAAACGAAAAATTTTGATCAAAAGTGTAGATACGACGTTTAGTTACTAAAGACGTAAGTTATAAGGATTTAACCCAAAGTTAATTGGTATCGTACGAGAATATACGAAAGATTTTTTGCTTCGCGGGGTGAACGAACACATACACAGTGGCTCGTCCCCAAAACAGTCCCACAATGAAATTCTCATCCTCGCAGTTAGTGATGCGGTAGTCTAGTGGTTAAGTGAAGGGGTTATTAATCACACTTTCCTAGGATCTCAAAAGAAATATGTTCATTTCCCATGATCCCTATCAAGCGTTCAGTGTCCAAAATGAACGAATTGCACTTAGATGTTAAAATACCACTTATTCTGCCTTTTCGGAAAGGGGATCAAATACAACAATCACAAACCGTCTTTCATTTATTGTGACTTCTTCCAATTCAACTTATTTCAGGGGCACCCAACGTCAATTTTCGGAAAATATCTGTTCGGAAGACGATTTGAGATCTAGAATTTTCGGAACATTTGTTGTAAAACTTCTTGCTTGCCTGCCTCTCCTAGGTTCTCGAACCTCTAAAATATGGTATAATTGCCCATTTATAACGGATTTTCATCCTAAAAAGGTCACCTAGAATTTTCGGGAGCCTTTTTTCTGGCTGAAATTTTCGAAAAGGTAAGTGTTGATCCCTATAATTTTCGGATCACTAGACTTTCAGCTAGGAAATCACAACAGATGAAAAATTTTTGGGGGATAAAAATATGCCCATATCTACCGTTTAAATACTAAAATACGTTTAACAATGCTATGTTTAAGTTGTTTGAACTATATTCTCGTTGGGTGCCCCTGTTATTTAGCTTTAAAACTTCAAGAAGGGAAAACCAAACAACTTGGTGACATTGAATTTACCAAAAAACAAATACATTTAAGCAAAGCGAGCACGATTATCTTCGTCTTTGACTGGTGGAAGTACATTTTTTTCCACAACTGTTTTTGGAAAGAAAGTAAGTTTTAACGAGAAGAGGTCTGTCCCCAGTACAAAATAGTAAAGCTGGAAATTACTGGAGTCAAAGCCGAAACCCAGGGCTTTTACCCCCTTGTAAATTTATCCCTTACTTCTGTAAAATCATTCACAATGTAAATCACTGCTGTGTCAAAGTGATGGTCTCCCCCATACACATGCCCTTTCTTTACCTGGGTTCCAAAGGACGACACAGATGTCTGCCGCTGGAATGTGCATGACCGTTTCACCATTGTTTGTATCATTTTCTGACAAACTGAACAATTACCGATCCTCCCAGGAAGTCCAATTGTCACTTTACTTGTCCCACCAGGGAAATGGACCGGACAGCAAGTTAAACCGGGGAGCGAACATTCTAACCCCAAATACAAGCAATATTCTACCAACCCAATAAACTGTGGATAAATTTGAGAAACAAATATTTCCAGACGCCTAATTCTCTTCTCAAGTAGACTTTCGTAATCGTCTCGGTTGAGATTCTGAAAATCGCTACTGCCCTTAATATTAACAAGGTCCATATTTTTGATGATCTCACTGCATTGTGATCGGACGTGACTTAGCCTCTCATCTTCTCGTGCCATCGCGGTTTGAGTTGTCAGGAAGAAAATCTTCACCGCATTATCTTTTGATTTTGACATATCTCTGAGGGTCTTTGCGCAAAAATCGTGAACTCCCTCGGCCTGGTATTCGTCGGCTAACCTTAAAATGTGACCCATCTTGTTCACTGAGGAAAGAAAGGAGAACCCCTATTAAAGCACATGCAGTCGCTAGGTTGATCTGCCCATGTAGAGGATGGTTAAATGAATTGAAGTGGTTCTAACTGAGTGGGATAGTGACTTCAGGAACTTCTTCCGGCTAAATTTTAACCTTCCGGTATTTACGGCTAACGGTAAACTTATTCGCCTACTTGGTTCAGTCTGCTAGGAAAAGATTTACTGACGATCCAAAAGGAAGCTATTTGGTCTGAAGACTGAGATGTTATAGCCTTTCAGTGGACGCTACCACTCGGCGGAAAGTTCATTCAGTCGGGGACAAGAGATTATATATTAAATTAAATTTGGACCTTTCGGAAAAGATCACCCTATCGGAAAAAGGATCGAATGCACTCTTGTTTTTTATAACAACCTTTTCATAAGAACGTCAAGGCTGATATTAACCAAAATTTAAAGAACACGCTAAGAGCATAATAGGCTGCGATTTAGTTAAGAACGTCTTTATTTTGCTTATAGCTTTGTTTTTGTCTTTATGACTGGTATAAATAAAAATAAAAGAAATGCAAAACTGTAGTCTAACAGAACAGTTAACTCAAATACTTAGAAACGTTTTTTAACATTAATGTGGTTTTCTTATTGCATGATATAATGCATTAAGAACAACTGAGTTTGCAGTCAAACTTAGTATACCACACAAATTTAAGAACTTGTTAAGAAAGTTTTTAGGCTGAAACTGCAAAAATAAACAAATAAATAAATAAGAAAGTTCAGCCTCAGCCCTAAAATTAGACGTTCTTATTTAAGAAATAAAAAGTGTCCTTATTTCCTATGTTGTTTAACGTACCACGAAGTGACAGATATGGGCACTTAATGAGTTTCCTCTTCCGATTCGCTATTCCCCCTTCCCATAATGCGATACGTTCTTTACATCAAAAGAGTCTTCACTTATTGTATAGTCCGGAGGGAAACAGTTAGTTCTGTTTTCCCGAGCGTCCTGATGTTTCCCCGAGACAAAGTGGAGGGAAACATCAGGACTCGATGGAAAACAAAACTAACTAGTTTCCCGAGGGACCAAACATTAAGTGATTTAGATATTTAGACTTTCCCATCATCAATCGCAGCAAAACATCCGGCGCGGGCAACAACTGCGGAATTGTATCCCGGTCGGGATACATTTGAATATGATCAGGGGTACGTGACCAAGAATTAACCAATCACAGTGCTCGGTTTGTTGAGTGAAAGCCTAGCTATATAACAATATGTATGGTCCTGTGGGAAACAGTCAGTTTTGTTTTTCTGCGAGTCCTGATGTTTCCCGGACAAGACTAACTAGTATCCAGAGGGACCATACCTTAAGTGCTTTGTTATATATTTAGATATTCCCTTCAACAATTGCAGCAAAACATCCGGCGCGGGCAACTACTGCTGAATTGTATCCCGGTCGGGATACATTTAAATTTGATCAGGGGTACGTGACCAAGAACCAACCAATCACAGTGCTCGTTTTGTTGAGTGACAGTCCAGGCATATAACAATTGTTGGTTTTAACTCACGTGATCAACAGCCATGCTTTTCAACGAAAACAAAAGGAAACGTTTGCATAATAATAGAGTTGAATTCCCGGAGGATTTGTTCGGGGCCCCAACATGGCCGCCGTTTCTTTGTTTAGGGGCTCCAACATGGCCGCCCTGACGTCATGTGAAAACCGAGAATACAATTTTTTTTTACTGTTGGGATTGTATCATGTTTCAGTGAACTGGATATAACCCCGAAAAATGAACTGTATTATGGGATTGGTGAAAATAACGAATTACATTAAACGTAGTTACTTGCATCGTCCGTCATCAAGGTTAAATTCAGCCAATTATGTCATGTTAATTTAAAACGTCCCGTAGATATAAGATTCTTGTTACTATAGTAATAGCGACTTGTTTCTGTACTGCAATAGCGACTTTATAATCTATGGGGGTATAGGCGCCGTAAAACATGTAAGACCTTTTATATCAGAAAACAGCGCTCTCCAAATTTATCAGGCGCTGATTCAGCCCTGCTTTGACTACTGCAGTTCCGTTTGGGATGAACTTAACACCACGCAGGTGACAAATTGAAAAAACTGCAGAACAGGGCAGCTAGGTTCATCACAAGATCTATTAAATGGACTTTCCCCAACTCTCAATGTAATTTTATCATCATATCATCATCATTGGATACACTCTCTCCGTAGCGTTAGCTGCTGCTTCCGGTCTGGTTGGCCACGTGGGCTTGAGAGTTGGCTCTGGCGCGTTTTTTCCGAAAATGCGGGAATAGCTGCCGTAGAACCTATTCAAATGATGACCGATTAAGCATTTTCTTGATTAGGTCTTCCCGCGAAAGATTTTGCTCGAGAATGAAATTCACTTTTGTCCACACCGCATACAAATGACCTTAACAAGAGTTTCAGTTATAGCGGGGCATCGCTAGGGAACGGCTACCCTGCCATTTATGTTCAGCAGACTCCTTTTGGAGTTCTTAACTGGGAAATCAAACGATTTTATGGAAATGAGTTAGGTCAGGCTCCCACACGGCAACCTTGTAAAACAGTATTTTTACTATTTTAAGTAAGTACTAATTGCTCACCTGATTGCTGCGAGCCCACAGGCCAGCAGCACATCAGTTTTGGCTTGGAAGATGGTAGTCTCCTTCGCAGCCGTTTTTTGGATGTCACGCAACGCTCCCCCCAAAGAACCGGCTGCTTAAACCCGAACCACATTCCTTTCTCCTTTTCAGCCAATCACAGCCTCCCTCACATAAACCCGAGGCAGGCCCGCCAAGATCATTTTACCAATCACAGTTCGTAATTTATCTGTGAGCCAATTCGAAGAAAATAATGGTGTCGCTGGAGGAGGCTTTTACCTTGGCTCCTGCGAAGTTCCAAATCCCCAGTTTAAATGAGCATCAGAAGGTAGCGATTAAAGAAGTTGTCACGCACTGATATGGTTCGACGAAATTGGCGTTGATGTCAATCTTGGACCAGAACAATTCAGTTGTGAATTTTGAAAAGCACGCACGACAAAGCTATAGGGATGACCCTGAATCGGAGATAAGCAAGAAACCAGCGGCGTTCCGCCATGATTAATTGGTGTTGCCAAAGCAGCCGCATCTCCAGAAGAAGTACAAGTGGTATCCGAGAACCGAAGCGATTTGGATGCCTTTCCTGGAGGCGTTACCGTATTTCTCGCACCTTCCTCGCCAAATAATATTTTCTCTTCGTCCGATTGTAGCAGTCGCCTTACCCTTCGTTTTTCTCTTGTATTGAAGACTTCTTCAATTTCTCGCCTAAGCTGATTCACCTTATCTGATGCTCGTTGAAATTTTGTCAAACGCTGGTAGCATTTGTCCCTACAAACGAACAAATCGCTATTTTCTGAGTAGCGACTCACGTCCACAGATAGTGATGAACGAATGACTCCAGCAATGTCGAGTGAACTTTTTCCGAAAACGAAAATTTTGTTGTTCTTGAGAGAAGCTGATGAACAAAGGAAGCACCTAGAACTGCTTTCTACCAATTTTTTGGGAGTTTCATCCATAGGAATTCTCTGTGATATCTGGAAACTTTTTCGCGCGGAAAACTGACTTCAATGACAAGTTACTGATACGTGATTGGTGGATTTTGAGATTACCTCATGATCTCAAAACAAAGGGAAAGGAATGTGGTTCGGGTTTAAGCAGCCGTTTCTTTGGGGGGAGCGTTGCGTGACATCCAAAAAACGGCTGCGAAGGAGACTAGGAAGATGGGAGACCTGTGTCGCCGATAATATTGGCAGCTTGACGTCGATTTGAGGGAATTCTGGGGTCTTTCTGCAGGTGCCGGAAGCATCGTGTTTTTGGTCACTTGGGACTAGTGTTTATTTGGATTTGTTTTGTTTTCTGTCTTTTGTTTCTTTTGTTTTACGTAATTTCTGCTCCGGTACTTGCAGAAGCTGCCGAATTCTCTCAGTCAGTATGATTTTGCACATGCACTACGAATGTACAGCAGTCATGTTATAATTGCAATGTGTTATAATTGTACCGGAGCAAGGGTGGCACAGTCGGTTAGTGCGCGGCCTTGGTGCAAGAGGTCCTGATTTCGATTCCCTGATCTCACATCCTTGTTTCGACTTCTTTCCTTTACGTGTAGCTAAGTAGCTTTAAATACCCGTAAAACGGAGCACTGATGGAGAGTGGGGAGTAAAATGAGCGCATCAAATTCATATGTTGCTGGAAGGATTCACAAAGTCACCGGCGCAAGATTCAGTGACATTTCACTGGGAAGGCGACGTTCATTTACGAGTTTTCAGCGTTGTTATGTGGTCAAAGTTTGCCAATTGCATACCGGATTTCCTTCACTGTGTAGATCTGATTCTTGACCAAGGAGATCGACTTTACCTCGATACTCTTGAAAGTATATCCACTGTTTATTGTACCCACTTTACGTTTACAGTTATAATTACCCTACACATAAAAAACGATGTTTGTACCCGGAATAACATGCTACCAAACCTTGGCAACGGTAAATAAATGTTGTTAACTGTTATTTCATTCAGAATAAACTCTTGATGAAGTTGCATCTGTTGTTGTCTATTGCTGAATTGGACTAATTAGCCAATAACAAAAATACCATAATACTCTTTGTTTGTCCCTCCAAAGTGTTTCCAGTTACTCTTGGGACTTGAAAACAATGCTTATGCTAAATTTTGAGCCTGCGGGCTCGTGATCCACAATTTGCACGGGAAAACCTATCACGTTGTTCATTAAGGCCGGGGCACATTAGGTGACAAGTCGCAGCGACATGTCCCTAAGACAAGTTGCTCCGTGTGTATTACTTGCAAAACACGTCGCTGCGATACGACGCATGTTCGGTGTACACGCAGCGATCTCGTATGAAGGGGAATGTGAACTAGTTTTCTAATTCAATGTGGCTGACCATATATCGCTCTCTCATTGGTTCATTTATACTTTGTCGCAGCGACTTGTTGCCGGAAGTGTTCAAACGGTGCTACAACGCTGCTTTCGCTGATTTTGTCGCTGCTATTAATCGCACGAATTCAAACTGGTTTCAATTGAATTTCGTAAGAATGACTGCGGCGACAAAATTCTGCCGCACCGACACCGATTTTCATAAAATTAACCGTGTCACACTTAGGCGAATTGTTTCGGCGACTTGTCTCCACGACGTGTCGCAGCGACTTATCGCCTAGTATGTCCCGGCCTTTATGGAGGATAGAGAAGACTTAGCAAGTGACCGCCCTTCTGAGAAGGAGTGATTGGCGGGATAGATGCAATACGATAAACATTCTGCGACCTCGGGTTCTGCAAACAATGTAACGAAGCACTCAAATCAAAATCAAAATAAAACTGATGAAAAAAATTGAAACCTATCCTTACCTGAATTTGCTGAGATGATTCCTGAGCACTAAACGCCTCCGAGATTGCTCGAGTTGGTTGAGGAGAGCAGTCTTGCCAAATCTTCTCTATCCGCCATAATCAACAAAACGACACGTTTTCTCGTGATTAAACAAATTTCTAGTTTCCAGTTTCGCTCTGACGAAGGGCTAACGCTTGAAACGTCAGCTTTCCAAATCGTTCACGGTGGTAATTCGACCTGTATCAACACGTTCGATAAAACCAAATTTCCTGTTTCCAGTGACCAGCCCATTTCCGAATTGCTGCATGCTTCGTTTTCAAAGCGAGTCCTAGTGCTCAACCATTCAAATGAATTGTCATGCAAATCAAACTCATTTCCCTTTCAATAGTTAAGCACCAAGACTTCGAAACCGAGACAAACAGCAACTCGGAAATGGCCCATTGTGGACCACGAGCCCGCAAGCATAAACCTCAGGAGTTGGCGGTTATAAATCACACATTTTTAGAACACAAAATTCGGTGGTCTTGTTATTTATATATATAGATCGCAAAGTTAGCTACAAAACTCAAAGGTGGTCTTCTTGCGATTTATAAAGCGCAAAGGTCTTTG
>JALIRR010009792.1:0-10000 GCA_023091755.1 Montipora sp. Colony 1 RG-2022 | reverse complement strand
TATTTTCTCTTGATTTGGCTTATGTTCGCTACTTGATAAAACTGTCGAAAACCCTAACTGACAATTGAATTTTCCTTGTTGGAGTCAAAACAAGCCAACTGATTAAGTGCTAGCAGAATTAATGACTCTCGCTACCAAAAAATTGGAGTATATAAATTTAATGATATCGCTACTGTCTGTTCAGGTGCCCTGCGCCAGTCATCCTCAACTAACCGCGATCACTTTAACGTTACAATAAGTCTACGTTTCTCTCTGTGGAAAACTGGATCCTACTACATCACGTGGTCGCACGTCTTTGACCCCCAACGAACTGAACATTGAACTCTCGTGTTTTCCCTTTTCGATTTGATCTTGAAAGTAGTCTTGAAAGAAACGTGATTTCTTATTTCTACATACGAAGCTGTCTTATTGCGTACGGTTTTATTACACTCTCCTCGACCCCAAGTACAAGCAAAACCTTAACGACAGAGGACAAGTAAAAACAAAATAAAGACTAGTTGGTCACACATAAACTGCATGTGATTCATATTCAAAACGAAATGAGTAATGATGAGCGACTTACCACTGTTGGTCCAACGGATACCTTTTAGTGTAAGGCCAAGAAATGTCTTTGTCAACGGCGCGAAGTGACTCTGCAATTATGATTTAATGTGGTTATGACAATAGCAAGTCTCTTGACAAAATAACCATGGTATAATAACTTTAAAATCGTGTACGTTCAAACGTATCACAAAGCAACCAGGGCAGGGAAAGAGCGAAGAGGAGAAACATTCTTCAGAAACTCATTGAAATGAGTATTTCAAGTTTTGAAAAACAGGAAGTTAGGTTGAACGAAACGTCAGCTAAAATTCGATCAAACTTTGAAAGCCAATGCAGTTTATCCCGCATTGAGATAAAAAGACGGTTACTGAACAAAATAACAACGGTTTTATAGCCAAAGGTCACTCAACAGCACACATGTTCGTAAAATTAATGTTAGTTGGCCCTCAGACCCAGGGAACAAGATTAATTCTTTTAGCTGAATTCGACAAACATTTCTGATCGCCATTGCTCTAAGACATCCCGCAATTTTAGTTTAGTAACCGCGTAAGAAAACCAAATCAAAGATGTAAAAATGTAGAACTTTTATTTTTTTACTTTTGCACTTTTTATGTTGATATTTTAATAGCTGCTTTTTATTTTTTTATCTACTTTCACATTGAATTTGACAACATGTAATGACCGGTGTTATGAAAAATAAGATCTCAGACCCCTTGTAAACAGAGGATACGGGAAAGAGACCCGGGAAAACTTACCGCTAGTCAGAGATTCGGGCGCTGGATGTTGTCGCCATACAAGTTTAATTTAAGCAGATCGACACCTACAACGCCATGACACGCTTGAATGTTATGACAGAAAAAAAATAGTGATATTCGCCGACACGGAAACTAAAAATAGGGTCTTTCGAATAAGGAAAAACTCAGTCTGTTAACCCTGTTGTTGTAACCACTAAAAATGTGATACACGAATTATTTTGTCAGTTTTATTTGTTATCACGGCTAGCAATCGATAACAAGTCCACAATTTCGCCGCAAGTCACACAAACAATATAAACGGATGCCGTAGATGGTCAATCTTATTATTATGTCCGATAGGGGACTGAAAACGTTTTACATGCAGGATTAGAGTGATTTTCTGTAAGTTTGTCCGCATTTGCCTCACTGTACTACGGAACTAAGACCCTGGTCTTAGTTTTCGTACTACAAAAGCTAAGACCCGGTCTTAGTTTTCGTACTACAAAAACTAAGACCCCGGGGTCTTGGGTCTTTGGTCTTAGTTTTCGTAACACCCGTATAACGACATTTATTTCTGTTTCGCTACCTGCCTCGACTAGCCAATGCTATCTGTGCGTGGCGGTCATTTTTGTTCTCCTTTATCACTTAATAAGAAAAAAAAGCCTATTTTGTCGATGTACAAAGAGAACAGAACATGTAAAACAGCGAAAAATGTTACAGATACTATCATTCAAATCAAATAACAGAACTACTTACCAATGTTTCTCGTTAAAGTTGCAACAAACCACCGTATACTAGCTGGACGAATGAGTTCGACTTCACATAAAGTAAAGGATCAGCGATATTGTGCGTCAGTAATAAATGACTGACCATGACCCGCTTTATATATAGAACAAGGAAAAACACAAGAACAACTTAATTCCGCTTAAATTGTGCTGTTTGTGACCAGTACCTTCAACGACCGACTGGAAACAAACTTTTGCCTCCTGTTATATAAACAAGGAAGCAACAAAACCAGAACAAATGGTAACTGGGAAGACAATCGGAAATTTTCGCTTTTACAGAATCGTTCCTCGTTATCCTGTTGTCACGTTATGATGAACAATGAATCAGCGATATTACATCCGGTAGGCTTAGAAATGATGACATAAAGACCCGTGAAAGGAACAACTCGCTTAACCAATCATTTTGGATGATCAAACGCACACACAAAACTAGCAACTTAGGACTTGGTAGACAGTTGCCTCATCCACGTTAATGCGTTTTCAAAACTGTTTTGTTATCGACAATATAGTTTTCACCTATCCACATTACAAAACTCAAAAATGATGAAAACAAATCATGAATGTTTTCGAAGTTTTCCTACGCTATTTACGTCATCGTTTTCACCTATCTACATGCACACAAAGTTTTCTACGCCCAACGCTCATCGTTTTCGCCAGTCCATACTAAAAACGGAGCGCTTTCAAAATGGTCCATGCACTTTGGAAACCGTTTTCGGAGGTCTCCGTTTTCATCGGCGTTTTCGGGCGTTTTGGTGTGAATGACAGACGAAAACGCCTCAACCGAAAGCGCATTGGTGCTGGTGTATGACTCGACAGATAATATCCAGCACTCCCTTTTCACGGTTTATCGATAGAACAACTTTCCAAGGTGCTTGAGGAACTTAAGTGATGCAGGATAAGGTTTACAGATTTTTCAAGTCAGGAAGGAGCAGTCGAAATTATCCTATACGATGCACTAACGCTCATATGTATGTATATGACATCTTTTTCATTGTTTATTTCTGTACTCAGTTTTAAAACAATTACAAGTTGGTGTGAGAAGCAGTAACATAGAACAGTGAATCTTGTTAGCTTCAACGGAATTCACGCGTTCAACGCCGGAGCAAAATGTCGCCGTAAAGGAGAAAATGTGAGCTGTAGAACCAGTTACAGACCAGCAGCTGCTTACCGTTCCAAAAGCTTTTTCTCTGCTGTGACAGTGAAAACTTGGCTTAAACATTATTTTCATGTAAAACGCCATTTAAAAGAGTAACTAACCTGGTATTATGCCTACATTGCCTCTTTAATCAACAACGGCTGATCGTTGGTGAAAGCAGGACGCATGTTGTCAATTTTACAGTGCACAGATAATGACGTTGATGATGATGATGATGATGATGATGATGATGATGTCAAATTAGGGCACTTATTACACACACACCACTCATAATGCCGTCGTTAATTGGAAGGAACCATATTAAAATCAATGAAGTGTGTTGCTAAAACATGGAGACTGTTAACTAAGAGCTGAGGAAAATAAAACGTAAAAAACAAGCGTTGTGGAGACACCTTCGTGTGTAAAATAGACAATTGCGCGACGTTTTCGACATGACGTCTTACTTGTTCTTTCCTGGCGCCTGGTTAAAACAATGTGTCCCTATTGTTTTCTACAAAACCATTCTCAAATGCTGATTGCCGGCACACGTCAATAAAAATGCAGGTTGCAATCGATGCAGATTTTTCAATACCGGCATCAATGCTGGGACTAAGTGTGGATTTCGTGAGGTAAAAGCTACGTGGGTAAACAAGCTAAAATCGGTTTCGGGTCAAACTTGAAGTTCAAAAAGGCTGAAGAAGAAAACTGAAATTCTTTTTCTTCCCAGCTGTGCTCTGAAGGGGTTGCTGGCCGTTGCTTTGAACGCGTAGACGAGGTTTTCTTGGGAAGAGTCTCACGAACTGGCAATAGTCCTTGGTTGTGTTCGTTCACACCTTGAGAATGAGCGTGAGGGGGATGAATTACCCCCTGAGGTATGGAAAATGGGTGATGCGTCATCAAGGGACTATGATCTAGTTCTCCAGACAGCAGTTTTATTAAAGGATCATTTGAAGATTTTACTGCGTGCAAATCCTCCTGTGGTCGCTGCAATATCTTGTAAAAAGGTTTGTCTTCCCTCTCTCTCATAACTGGAGAAAGTCTTTGACCTCCCTGTTCGTCCTTTAAGGCTTGGTAACCTGAGATTTGAGAAAGAGAAACTTCATGAAAACGTTTGCTCGAGCGCGGAAGGATATATAATATAGTGCGGTGCAGACACATATATGTCCAGAAATTCCTGTAATTAGATGCTCGACGATTGTGATAAGCGTCACACACACTTTACAGTCCCCTAAATATGAACTCCACTTTCCAAGTAACGACATACAGCTTCGTTTATCCTCACAAAAAAATAACGATAACCCCTACACTTGAAGTATAGTAGCAAGAGGTTTTTTAAAACTATATTTCTATTCTATTGCTGAGCACTCGAGTCCCACCAATGCGGCTCGGGTTCGATTCCCAGTCTCGGCGTCATATGTGGGTTGAGATTGTTGGTTCTCTACTAGGAACCGAGAGGTTTTTCTCCGGGTACTCCGTTTTTCCCCTCTCCTCAAAAACCAACATTTGACTTGATTTGCGTTTATTGTTAATTTCAGCTCACAGTGTCCACAATTAGTGCTTCAGCACTTAGACTAGAACAACTAAACAAATAAAGTTCCTTTCCGTTAAGTTTACAAGACATGTGTCGACAGTCCTACAGTCTTCAGTTGTAAATGTTCGTTTCAATTTGAATTTCTAATATACAGGTAAATTAATAAAGTTTAAAGTTACAGCGATTACAATGTTGCTATTACTATAACATGGCAGACAGAGAAAGCAAAGATTGATAAAACACGCACAGTCATCTGACCTGGACGAAATGGTGGAGTGGGGATGGGGGAGAAGGCATACTGAAGACCTCGATGCTATGAATCAATATGTGGCTTAGTCTTGTTCCTTTTCTTGAAATGCTTCATAAATTTTCATCGGATGCGACAAATATAGGTTTCCAATACTGGGCCTTAAGGCGACACTTCATGTTGGATGTCAAAATTGATCGTCCATCCGAATATGGACATAAGTGATCGTTGCATCCTGGGTGCTGTTCAAGTTGAAGACATCACGTCTATTCAACTGCATGGGTTCGCAGATGCTAGCAAGTCTGCGTATAGAGCAAATGTCTACATCAGGTTGACAACCTCTGGAACCAGTTCTGTTTGCCTTCTAGCGTCCAAAACAAGAGTTGCTCCCTTGATCGGTGAATCAATCCCTCGACTGGAGTTAATGGCCACCTTGACACTTGCGAATTTGATGACAGCCGTGCATGAGGCATTGACCTGCACTATGAAGATAGACGCTGTTTTCAATTGGACTGACTCTCAGATCGTGTAGTGGTGGATCAATAGAGAGTTACAACAATTCAAGCTGTTTGTACAGAATCGAGTTCAGAAGATTCGAAGTCTGTGGAGTAAGGATCACTGGAGATATTGCCCGTCTGAGTCTAATCCTGCTGACATAGTGTCGCAAGGGTCAAAGAGTTCTGTTCTCGCCCACAGTGATCTATGGTGGAAGGGAGCTCCATTTCTGAAAGAAGGAGAAGTTCAGTGGCCAAACCCACCTGATAATCCAATCGGTGAGAGTACATTCCCAGAAGAAGTAACAAAGGAATTGAGAAGGAAACCTGAAATTTCAAATGTTATGACAGTATCCGTGCAGTGCTTTTAGAACATTTCAGAAGTCATCTGTCCAGAAAGATTTAGTAGTCTCAGTAAACTTGTCAGAGTAACCGCTCTTGTGCTGAAATTCACCCAGAAGCTCGAGAGGAAGATAGAAACAACTGACATCAGTATGGAGGATCAGAATATTGCTACGAATCTCTGGTACAAAGACGTTCAAGCCAAACTTGAAGAAAAGCAGAAATCAAGTTCCACTTGGTATCAGTTAGGAGTCCTTAAGGATGCCAACGGACTTTTGCGATGCAAGGGACGAATCCAGAAGTCTTCACTTCCATACGCAACAAAACATCCCATTCTGTTATCTAGAAAGCAGCATTTCACTAAGCTTGTGATCATGCAGTCCCACGAAAACGTGAATCACAATGGAGTTGGAGAAACTCTTACTGAAATCCGATCACAATTCTGGATAATCAAAGGAAGACAAGCTGTTAAGGATGTACTTTCCAAGTGTGTTACGTGCAAGAAATTACAAGGATGAGCCTACAGCTCTCCACCTACTCCACCACTACCTGAATTTCGAGTTTCAGAGGAAATGGCTTTCTCTAAAGTAGGTGTGGACTTTGCCGGACCCTTGCACGTGAAGAATATATACTTATCCAAGGGAGAAATGCACAAGTGTTACATTGCTCTGTTTACATGTGCTAGTAAAAGAGCTTTGCACCTTGAACTTACGCCAGACCCTGTTCATTTCAGACAACGGAAGAACTTTCCGAGATGCAAAGTTTAAGAAGTTTGCTCTTGATCGGAACATTGACTGGAAATTCAATGTACCCACAGCCAGCTGGTGGGGCGGATTCTTCGAAATCTGTGTGAAACTTGTGAAAAGGTGTCTCAAGAAAGTGCTCGGAAATGCGAAGTTGAGTTATGAAGAGTTAGAGTCAGTGTTGATCGAAACTGAAGGCGTTTTGAATTCTAGGCCATTGACCTATGTCTACGATGAGCTAACAGAAACTCTACTCTAGCCTTCTCATCTTGTAATTGGTCGTCGACTTCTAGATCAATCTCCTGCCATCACAGTACCTGTAAACACTTTGCCTAGACGAGAGAGATATTTAGACGGTCTTCTCACCTATTTCGGAAATCGATGGAAGAAAGAATATCTTACAGGTATCCGCGAGTACCAGAAAATCAAGGGAGGTGAACCAAGAAGAACAATTCAAGTAGGAGACGTTGAGCACATCTATGCTGACAAGACACCCAGACAACAGTGGAGAATGGGGAAAGTAGAGAAACTGTTACAGGGACAAGACAACGTTGTGCGCGCAGCAGAAGTGGTAACAGTAGATAATTCTCTCCGCAAGACTCGCTTAAAACGTCCAATTCAAAAGCTCTATCCTCTTGAAATCAATGTGTGTGACGAACACGCAACTAATGCGAGAACAGGACAGTTTGACAGTGGAATGAACATTCAGATAGTTAGAGATGAAGACATCCCTACAGTGATCACTGCTCCGTGAACTGTCTGACCTTATCTTGAGCGTTTGACACTGAAGCTAAAGAGCTAAATTCGGTTTTGCGTTAAATCAGTCTGATTTGTTTAAACTTTCTTGATTGACTTCCGACGTCAATCAGGGGGGAGTGTGTTGAAAACTGAAAACTAGTGTTACACGAGCTTTAGTTTGATTGACATGTGACAGGAATTACATCCTATCGAGTTTTTTGGCGGTATTATATTTTGTGTATTGACGGAATTATATCTCGGAATCTTAGGAAATCGTCTCTACCAGGAATTGTATTCTAAAAGGAAGTCATCTGTCATTAAAGAGTTTGGATCATTAAAACAAAAGCGTTAATCTCAACTGGCTGGATAAATGTCTTTCATCAAAACCTTAAGAAAAGGTAATCTCAGTTAAGCTTCTTTTTTACCGTCAACAGTTAAAAGACAAGTTTGATTTTTTTGGGCTTTAAATCGTATTTGTCAGCCTGATGAATGTTTGTTGCACCGCAAGTGAGATTCACCTTGAAATTGAGGAAAGGAATTAAAGTTTACGTTGCTTTTCTAAAACGTTTTTTTGTCTTTATTCTTAATACTGAGAGAGCTTGAATCAAATGCTGATTTACATATTTTTTATTTTTTTATTTTTTTTATTTAAACATATTTATATACATGTTTGCCCCAAGAGCTAAATGAGCTCATCACGGGCGGCTTACACCAAAACAAACACGGGCACGGGATACAAAGTAAGTCAAAAAAGACAGTTAAGTTAATTAGGTCAATGATAATGACCACGAAAAGAAAAACGTTTAGACTCTCTTATAAAGTGCTGGACATGAGAGAAGATTTCAACGTTTTCATTATTTGACATGTCAGAAGAGCCAAACAGAAAAACTTCAACTTTTTGCTGGTCAGAATATTGACCAGAAGCTATACGAGCAGCAGCAGCGAGCAAATCAGATCTGAGGGCAGCATAATTAGGACATTGTAAAAAGAAATGAGTTATAGTCTCATTGTCAAAGCCGCGGCGACAAATAGGTGAAGACTTAACAGCGATCTTAAATAGATAATAATTTAGACCACAAGCGCCTAGACGCAGTCGAGTATGAATTACGGAAGAGTATCTGTCAAGAGCATAATCAAAAGGCGAAAAATACTTTGGAATATTGAAATAATTAACTAACGCTCTCTTAAAAGAGCCAATTGAATCAGATTCACGAATTTCCAAATCAATGTCGTTCCACAATTTAGTTGTGGAAGGGAAAAAAGACCTTTTAAAGCGCTCTGTGCGCACAGGGAAAAGAGTAAAATTTTGAGAAGATCCAAGGTTAAAATGAGTTCTCTCACAGACTCTAGCTGGGAGCAGATCCTTAAGATAAGACGGACTCAAATTTTATACTATCTTAAAATAACAAATAAGCTTATGAATATCGCGTCTAACTTTCATCTCCTCCCACCCCAGCTCTGTCATAAGGCGAATCCTACTTGTTCCCCGCATAGCACCTGTGACGACTTTCCCGGCTTCATACTGAACCGATTCAAGGAGTTCGCTTTCCTCATCAGTACAGCCGTCCCAAAGCACATCAGCATACTCCATAACAGGTCTGATAACCGACTTATACAATTTTCTGAGTGTATCCCTGCCTACTTTATACCTAATTCCTTTCAACATATTTAATCTTTTACTAGCTTTTTGATAAATACTAAATATGTGAGCTCTCCATGTCAGGTTAGAAGACAGCGTTATGCCTAAGTGGGTATGGCTAGAAACTTCAGTAATGTTATTTCCGTTGTAAAATAGGTCGGGATGCAGCGGTCTTACCCGTTTAGATGAAAACGTCACACATTCAGTTTTACTAAGATTAATTGTAACGAGATGCTTCTGTGAAGCATACACTGGGTTGCCTGTGGTACGTGCTACAGAAAATCAGAAGGCACTGAATTGTGTGGTATTGAAATACAGCATTCCAGTCTCTCTGAAGAATAACAAATAAAAGAGAAGCGAGAAACATTGGCTTCTGGGCTGACATGTTGATAATTTTCAAGTTCCCTCACAACTTCTTTTTACCACAAGTGTGCCCTCTGAGCATCTGAGGGCTTTCTAATACTAAAGTTCACTGAAGTTAAGCCCTGCCGGGCGGGGTTAGTGTTTGGATGGGAGACCAAAATAACGTACCCCTCTCAAAAAAGAAGCATCGGACCGAAAATACTATTAACTCTAACAAATGCGAACTCAGCAAGGTACAGATCTTTTTAGCTTGCTTTATGCAAAACAAATATTGATGAAAAAGCAAATAACTATTGATACACAGTTTTCAGAAAGAGCAGAAGGAAGTTTCCCGGACGGTCGATCGAGAATAAAATATTTACGACATCAAAACAACATTAATTTTGAACCGTGAATATAGGATATAAAAAGTTACGATCAGCGACAAACATTTTGGGAGATTTTTGCTACGTTCAAGTAAATTGCAAAATCGAAAGTGACTTGGCCGGAATTCAGCGGGCGCCGTGATTAAGTTACCGCTGTATGTTTACTCGCCAAACAGTGAAGCATCTGTGTCAAATGATGGCAAGATACCGGGTTTTTGTAAGTTTCTTTTTCTGTCAAGTGTTATAAAGTTTGACAATGAAATGAGCGAAGTCAAAACAAAGATCACAATCGCCCAACTCTTATTTATGCAAAGTCAAAATTTACTCTCCAAGACACGTACGAC
>JALIRR010009791.1:0-12500 GCA_023091755.1 Montipora sp. Colony 1 RG-2022 | reverse complement strand
TGTTTTCTCTAAAGGATTAAAAAAAAAAGAAATTTAGATGCAATATTCTTTCCCTCATGAGCTAGCCTTGCCTTATTAGAATCAATCTCTAATCCCTTACCCTTTTCTCCTGGTTCTCTTTTTCAAGAATTTCTGCTTTTTCCACTGCCTGCAACCAATTGAATCAGGTTAGATCTTCTTCACAATGGTCGTGAACTCGTTTCCGACGCAAGGCCTCATTTTGTTCCAAATCCCACAGTCTCACTTTGCAATACCCCACAGGTCTTGGTAATAAATTAGCCTTATGCAATATCCCCTCTCCGCACCCCTTAACAAAACAAGCTAGTAAATTTGTTGGGGTATCTTTATTCAACAAGCGAGGGAGCCCGAGGACTCGCAAGGAGGCCCCAAACCCAGAGAGGCCTCAACAAGATTCATAAGAATAAGACCCTGTTTCCAATATTGGTGTCGGGTACCCGTGACAACACCCCCCCCCCCTCCCTTCCCCCCGAGTTACACTGGGCGAGCTATTTTTTGACTTAGTTCTTTGAAAAGTATTATCAACCGTTTACACTGAAGTGGATGAGACAAGTTGAGGCGAGTTGTCTTGTCACGGCAGGTAGGGTAACCTTAGCCGGCGAGACAACTTTTTTCATGCAAGCAGTCTGATTCGACCACCCGGGACGAGACGGCTAAGCCTTAAATACGTGCACATAAAAGAAAAATGGAAGAAGCAACAATTTGAGGGCTGATATATGTTGATATTACTGGGGCGTCACTGGAAGACGAAGGATAAACTGGTGAGGATTGCGAGCTTGCGAGGGATGGCACAAATCATACACGAAAACAGACGGAAGTGGTGGAGCCCTCGTTTTATGTTTTCCAGCAGCTTGGGCCATGCAGGAATGAAGAAAAGACTACAATCAGGTAAAAAGCGCTCGAAAGAATGAGATAACGACAACAAGGCAATCAATCACGAGAAAAAAGATTTCAGGAGATGGCGAGGGCGTTGGGCTAATTAAGCAATTTTCTACTTGCACAATGATGATACACCTCTTTTAACCCCCCTTCCCAACCCCCCCCCTCCCCCCCCCGAAAAAAAAAATTACATAATCTGTCCGTTTTTTGAAATATCTCCATTTCAGATTTTGCCATCTCGTCCTGGGTGGTAAGCTCGGTTACCAGCCGCTGTTTCGGGAAATGAGCCAGCGCTTACTCCCGAAATCACGGCTGGACGCATTAGGTTAGCCATTGTTAATCTCCGCCAATCGAGCGGGCATAAATTACATTATCTATGCAATTTTTTTCCGGGGCTGGGAGGGGTAAAACAGGCGTATTCTGGGATTCCTAAGGAATGCAAACAAACATTTATCTCATTCTCAATTCAACACTTCGTTATTGAAACTGCTTGCCGTCCCAAGAACATGAATAATCTACGTCATTTCTCTCAATGGCCCCATTTTATTTGTCATATATATCTGCTTTTAATCTCTTACCCTTTTTTCCTGAATCTCTTTCCACACTATTTTAAGAATTTCTGCTTGTTCTTTCAGATCAGACATCAGCTCCCATACTGGAACAAGGGCAGCACGATCACCCCGATCAATCACATACCATGTTGCATTGTTGCTTTGTAGTAATTGACTGAACGTTTCAGAGTTTGTTGGTGGTGGTCCCAGCGCTTGTACAGTCATTTCAGACATGCATTTTACTTTCTCGGTGGATAAAGCATTGGAGGAACCACTTATTTGGAAATAACCTATCTTCTTCAAGCCTCCAACAGAAGCTCCAAACCCTGAGACTTTGGTGTCAAATTGCTTGCCCGCTGCCATCATTAATTCTGATGCGCTTGCTTCTCTTCCAGTGTTCACATCAAGGTTACGGAAGAATACCCCGCCGAAAGATTGAGGGCCCTTTGGCAAGTGTGATCCAAACATCTTCAAAAAACGTTGGCCGCTTTCTTTATCTTTTATCTCTTTTGCATGACTTCTAGCTTCATAGTTCAGCTCCATGCCTTCCATGGGGATGAGGAAAGCCTTGGTTGGTTGACAAATACATTGGATAATAGTTACGTGCGTTGTGCTTGTAAAATGCTTTGTGAAAAAGTCTTTTTTGCGTTGTCTATTAAAAGCAAAAAGTGCGCTACCAGCTGGACATCTCCAACCACCACCTGAGACGGAAGCAGCTATGCTAAGACCAGAGGACTTGGCGGTTTTATAAAAATTGGTAGATGCAAGCTGTTCGGTTGATTTGAAGAACCGTACTTGAAATCCAAGAGCTGGGCTTAGCCATTCGACGTATTCCGGTTTCTTAAGTAACGGTAAAGGTGGTCTTTCGGAGAAACCTTCCAGGTCATGATCATCAAACAGGATACCGTAAAGTGCCAGTCCACCGCTTGCCGCTGCAGCAATATCCTCATTCGTCGCATAAGGCGTTATGGCCAGAGAATCTGATGCAATGTTGATCTCTCTATTTAGCTGCTCCAGAAGGGCATTTGGATCATCCTTTTCCCCTTCTGGTAGACTCAACTTGTCAGCAATTTCCTTCATTTTCTCCTGGAAGTTCTTCTTACTTTCCTCTGAAGCTTCCTGGGTAATTTTACGCGCGTCTCCAGCAAGCCCCTTTGCGTCTTCCATTGTTTTCTTAATCTGCTTTATCTTTTCGTCTTGCACATTCCCTTCTCTGGCGCGCTCGCTGCTCTCGTTAAAATACATTTTCTTTAAAGTCGAGGGTTTTTCTCCCTTGGGCATTTCTTTAATTATTTCATCCAGTTGCTCTTTTGACATGTCGCTTGCCGATTCGACGCCTTTTCTCTCAAGCTTTTCTGCGGTTTTAAGTCCAATGCCATAGCGCTGACATTACTTTCTGATTTCAGTTCCCTCTGCAAACAAATTCTCCACAACTGAACGGTCTCCATTAGTCGCTCCTTTCATTAAGTTGTTTAGGTCGCTGCAATTCATCCTGCGAAGCCTTGTTATAGAAGGGCTTATCTTGACTAGTTGTTCGACCCAGCCGTTCTGTCCTTCGACTTCGATATCATTAGTAACAAGGGCACCAAGTGTTTCAAGCTTCGGGTGAAGTTTTTCAGACAGCACAATGTAAAACTCATCTTGTTCCGTTCCATATTTTTTGGCCTGATAGAGCTTTTTGGCAAGGTCAATTTCCCTCGTTGTATATGGTCACGGACAAGTTGCAAGGCGCTGTCGGGTAGACCATTCTGCTTGAGAAGATTTTGCAAGTTCTCCTCTAGTCCTCCCATTGCCATAGCGGTCAATTTACTCAAAAACTTCTTCTTGTGATATTTGTCATCCAGACAATTAATTTCTGAATACAGGGTTCTCACTTCAACTTCTATTTTCTCCTGCTCGCCATCCGCTAGTTTGTCGAGTCTGCCGCCAAGATCTAAAGATTAAATAGAACAGATTCTAGCACAAAAAACATTTACTATTGTTGAGTACATTATAGAAGGGGGGAGTAACTACTTAATTCTGTAACTATCAATAACTTTCTTTAATTTCATTACTCCACCACCGTGATTTGGAGCTCTCCTTCAGCACATATCCGATCGCAGATTCGACCTGTTTTTAGCTAGTTTAAATGAGTAATCAGCAAAGTATAGAGAACCAAGCCCTAAATTTCAATAATAAGCCTAAAGTAAACCTAAAGAATAATTTGGGTTAGGATAAAGACTAGGGTCAGCCCTTAGTCAGAGCGAATTAGGGAATTATGGGTTGTGAGGGTTTTATATTTACCAGTGAAAGAAGGGCTACGCTATTGGTGAGAAAGCAGAAAAAATGCTACACTGAGATTCACATTTTAAATATGCTCGCTTTCTCCCCATGGAATTAACGAACGTTTTTGTTTCAACAAATCTTTTTTGTCCACGTTGCTATATCCGCACCAATGATGTGGCTCCATTATTCTCTGCAAAAATACTGACAAACCATGATTCCGTGATTCGCTCTAATGAAAGGCTAACGCTCGAAACGTGAACTTTCAAATTTACCATATCAGTTGATAAACCCATTCAATGGACGCTGGCTCGGTTGGAAATTCAGGGTCCTTTTTCACTATTTAACTTTTAACTTTTTTAAAAACTATTGTCTCGTGTATTTTATTGTTTTATTATGAAACAATGTTTTGCGGATCTCTTCTCATGGTAATCATGGCTAGCGGCATTGCTCGTGGGCGTACGAAGTCTCCCAATACTTATTAAAGAATAATAATAATGTTTTTAAAAATTATTCCTTTTAATTCTCAATCGAAATATATAAAATTAAAAAATAAATAATAGTAATGGTAATAATAATAATAATAATAATAATAATAATAATAATTATTATTATTATTATTATTATTATTATTATTATTATCATCATCATCATTATCATCGTCATCATTGTCATCATCATCATCATCAATACTTGTATACCTGTGGACAACATGGCGCCCATAATCCAGCTACAATCACAGACAAAAGTAGTTGGGAAGGTTATGTGAATGAACCGCACCAGAGCTGTATTTCAACCCGATTCTGTTAAAGCGCAAAAGAAATAGTTTCACCTTCTCTTATATAGCCCCCCTCTCCCCTATTCAAAGTTGTAAGGTAACACAACAATTTCCCACTAAAACCGTTCAGTTTTGCACAACATTGAATCAGGGGGTTGGGGAGAGAAGCAAAGAAAGCGTCAAAAGTGCCAACCTTCCCAACGGTTTTTTCTATGAGTGTAGGTTTACAACGTACACATTTGATATTGGAAATCCACGTTATGGTCACTTGACACCTGTCAAAACAAGGTATCCGCTGACCAGTATCACGCGACCATATCGCAACCTTAAATGCAGAGCTCGGCTGTTTTTTTTTTTTAATTCCCCGCTGACCAAGTAATGGGGAAGTTATCGTCACGATTATTACTGAGTAATTGCCAGTTTCTTCTTTGGAATGATCAAAACGAACACTTGTTTTTTTTTTTACATATACTTGTTTCGTGGCTTTGTGGAAACGTTTGTGGAAATGGCTCCTACTTTTGTGACCACTTCAAGGTCAATGAAATTACCAAGAATTGTATTCGGGTGAAGTGTGTAGTCTTGTCTTGCTTACTTACTTAATCCTCTTCGTGCGTACCCGCACATAAGGCCGTTACCAGTGAACGCCATTGTTGCTTGTCCTTCGCTGATTTTACCACCTCTCCCCAGCTCCACCCTTTCTCCTTCATCTCCCCTTGAACTGATCGTCTCCATGTCTCCCTGGGTCTTCCTCGCTTTCTTTTTCCATCTGGAGTCCAACGCATAGCCACCCGCGGGATGGCTATCAAGGGCATTCTACAAATATGCCCAATCCATCTCCACCTGCGTTGTTACAGGTCGTACACAGGTCTTCTTTCGTAGTTCATAGTTTGAGATTTTGTTTGGCCAGTAGATCCCCAATATCCTTCTAAGGCATTTATTTTGAAAGACTTCTAGCTTCTGACATACGCTCTTAGTTAATTTCCAATATTCTGCCCCATAGAGTAGAACACTCAGGACGTTTCTTTTGAAGATACGAACCTTTGTTTTAAGACTAATGCTACTGCTTTTCCATATTCTTTTCAATGATGTAAATGCACCTCTTGCTTTGCTGATTCTTACCTTAACCTCTATTTTGGAGTCCCCGTCTATTGTCACTTTGGTTCCAAGATACGTGAACTCCGCTACCTCTTCAATGGCCGTTCCCTTTATATTAATGGACTCTGTGTTACAATAAGAATCGTTCAAGTGTAGCTAGACAACTCCGCCATGGCCGGTCCCAAGCCCGGATGAGAAAGGAGGAGGGTTGGGCGTGGGGCTAGCAAGCCCACCCCGTAAAACAGTTGTTCGTATTGACTTCGTTTTGGTTGCGTTCACTTTAAGCTCAATTGACCCTGCATTTCTAGGAGGATTTTCGCTTTGCGTTGGATGTCATTAAGACGGCGTGACAACAGCACGCAAAATAGCTCCGTAAAAGTCCACTTAATTCCTTTCGGTCTTCCTTGAATTGTTTCCCTCATAATCCAGTCTATACTAAGTTTGTCAACTCTTGTTCGTCTTGGAGGATGTTGAAGCGGTTCCTCACTCCAATTTTAAAAGCTTTCTCTACATCAGGGTTCCTCAACTTTCCTACATCGAACCTCAACAGTCTTTCTTCTCCTCTTCTTGTCTTTCGTAGTTTCAGAGACAATGTAGCCATCACAAGCATGTGATCACTCCTCACATCAGCTCCAAGACGAACTTTAACATCGCGCAGTGAGCGTCTCCATTTCTGATTGATTATGATATGGTCGATTTGTATGACTGTATTGTAATCGGGGGATCTCCAGCTAACTTTGTGTATATCCCTATGTTTGAACAGAGTTCCACCTATAACTAGGTTGGTCTCTTCACACAGCTCAACAAGTCTTTCGCCATTATTGTTCATATATCCATAACCATGCGTACCCATCGTTCTTTCTTTACCAGTGTTATCCATTCCAACTCTAGCATTAAGATCGCCAGTCACTAACAGTATATCATGCTGGGGTGTAGTCCGAATGGCCTCCTTCAATTTATCGTAAAATTCATATTTTATCTCCTCCTCCGCATACTCTGTTGGTGCATAACAGACAATCACAGTCATTTTAACGAACTTGGATTTGAAGCTTACCTTGAGGAGCCTATCATTGATCAGCTTCCACTCCAAAATTGTTTTCTCTGCCATCCTGTTGACAATGATGGCAACTCCATCGCTGTAATGGTTATCTGTTCGGCCGGAGAAGAGTATGGTGTGACCTGTAGAAAGCCACCTCCTTCCCGAGTTTATCCATCTTGCCTCACTCACACAGAGAACTTCGATGTTGTAGTTCTCCATTTCTCTCATAACTTGCTTTAGCTTTCATGTTTGATATAGTGTTCTAACATTCCAGCATCCTATCCTCAGTTTTGATTTAGGATTAATGAGATCCGGTTTCGAGATGCCAGCGCCCGGTTGGGTTTGGCTGTCATCCGTCATCGTCCCCAGATTCTGGGGCTCTTCATTCCTTGCACCATTGACATCTTGTTCTCTGATATTGGTTTCTGTAGCATCAACTGTTTTACGGGGTGGGCTTGCTAGCCCCACGCCCAACCCTCCTGCTTTCTCATCCGGGCTTGGGACCGGCCATCGCGGAGTTGTCTAGCTATACTTTAACGATTCTTATTGTAACACAGGCATCGACTTCTTATTGTACTTAGTTTGATGTCCATGATATATTGCAGGATTGTGTTGTTTCGTCGGTGTTTGACTTCTTTTGCCAGTCCGGCCTGTGTATTTTCCTTTTCGATTGTTATGTCCTCGTCTGCTTCCTCTGTCGCTCTTTGATTCTGCATGCTTTGCTCATTTCCTTTCCGGCATCTATCGTTGGATTACCTTACTCTGGTGCTTGGTCGCTTGCTGCGTATCATGATATTCGTTTTTTGGTTCTTCACGAAATACCACACAAGAGGGAGTTTTTCCTATGGCCCTATGTAGTGAGATGTTTTCTTGTATGCTGTTTCATGTCCCTCACTATGCACAAATTCACACCATTTAGTCGGTTTAAGGGAGGGAGGTGTTCTATAAATAATTCTACTAGAGAAAGGCCAAGTATGGAAGACAGCAGCTCCCCTCGATGGGCTCCTGGTTGTGCATGTTATAGAGATTTCTCATGTTTTTTTTCTTGAATTCTCCTCCGTTGTCCCTAAGCAGCGTTTTCGGAAATCGAAACATGTAAAGCTGTGACCACTGGAGTACTATGTTTTCCTGTGAGAGGACTGATCCACGACCACTTTGTAAAGTGATCAGAAACATGAAAAAGCCATGTGTGTGGTGTTCTTGACAATGACATGTCAAGCTTTGAAGTCAATTAAAGAGATTTCTTCTTGATTCACGAAGCCGTCTGTATTAATTGGATAATTGATTGCTTTGTTTTGGTGGTCGGCTGTTGTACTGGTCTGTTGCTGGAGGAGGCTGCACATTCTAACAAACAAGTGGAGAACCCTCTACGTCATGCCTGAATAACCTTTTCTGGTGTAGGCTCTGTCTTGTCCCTTCCTCGAATTAGAAAGGATTTTAGATATTCTCGTCTTCAAGACCACATATTTGGTTGCTGGTCGAGTCTTTTTTCGTCATTGGCAGGCACTCGCCAGGTAATTTCTTGTCCATGATTCGGCGCTTGTCTTGCCGGTCAATGCTAAGAGCGTTAGTTTCGCCTTTACTGTTTGCCTCTTCCATCCATTTATATGCTTTCTTCGTAAAAGTAGTCCTCGATGTAGATTTCTACTGGGCTGGACTTGGTTAAGAGTTTGATTTCAGTTCTTCAAGCTCTGGCATGGGGTATACTTTCATATACCGGAATTAAAGGGCGAAGGACAAAACAACCATTGCTATTCCGATTATGCCTTGCTAATTAGGTATTGTTATGTTCGCTTTGTTCTTTTGTTTTATGGACATTAATTAGGTCGGATCCGGTATATGAAAGACCAGCTAAGCTCTACTAATCAGTGCATGGATTCACAATGTTTTCATATCAGAAAGGGCGGTAATGGGCTGTGTTAAGGTCAGATTTCCGACCTTTTCTTTGCTTTGTTTTAACCCCCTCCCCTCTCCCAAAAATACAACGCCCCCTTTTAACCACACCCCTTAAAGGAAATCGTTTTTCAGACTGTTGGGTCGACCAACGAATTTAAACTAGGTAGAGTACATATTCAACCTACACCCTTGGACAAAATTGTTGACACACTTTGCAAACCTTGCCCTCCCACAATATTGATCTGGCAAATGGGCTCAGAAACTCGCGTGCAAACAACATTGTGAGGGGGAAGTAAGCCGCAGAAGCTTCAGATTTGTATAGGTCTGTTGCAAGGAATTTGGGTAAAGTCTGTAGGTAAAATGCGAATTATACATTTAACTCAGAGAAAAACGGGTTCAACCTGAGACCGTATATAACCATCAACGTATACGTGTAATTAATGGGGTGCTTATTGAAAGGAGTGTGACAATACAGTTAGTCTTCGACACTTAGAGAAGAAGGAAGTACCTTGTAGTTCAGCTTCATTTGTTTGGGGAGCATTCTCACTTTGTTCTCCTTCTTCAGCGTTTCTTTTCCTCCTCCCATCTTAATATTGCAATCACCAACAATACCTTGAGAATCAGAAACAACCTATGTTGAAAGGATGCGACACAAGTAATTAATTAATCAAAGTTGATGCAATTCCAAAGTTCCCTAGAAACCTCCAAGGAATACCTATTTCATGGAGTGGAATACAAATTTCGAGGTCAACGCGTTCAACAGCTGTTCGGGAATATCGACTTTCTGGACATAAGTGTATGCAGCCGCCAAAAGTCGCACAATCTATACCATCTATCTCCATAATGAGTACAATGTTCGGTATGTAAAACTAAAGGTATCTATTACAACATAGTAGATCACGCACGGAACATTGTAAGGCAATCAACTGGTCAAAGTACACTCCAGATACCCTTACATCACTTTATACACACGATTAAAAAAATAAATCGAATATTTCTTCACAAATAGGGTTTTTGTGTCCTTTCCCTCATTTGTTAATATTTTGGTTCACGGAAGCCTGGGGAATGGGTAGGAAGAAATTGATATGACGAACATCCCCGTTCGTCATATCAATTTCTCAGTTTTATATTTTTCCCGTGTCGGGAAAATGGAAAAGTTGCGCAATAGGTCTTTTCTGTCATTCCCCTGCTAAGTATTGTCTTTGTGCTTAGAGTCTTTTGCGCGAATCTTTGGTAGGTTTCAGGGAGCAGTAGAAATGTGCAGATTCAGGTAGATTCTATCCGGTGGACACACCACAAGCACGCAAAGGAGGCGAAGCCGATGAAACGCGAACGGTGTTGTATTGGATCTTTAAACAAAATATTCCCTTATGGAGCTCAATAATGGAACGTCGATTCGATAAACAATACCAGCGATGAAAAATGAATATATGGAATCTTAAAAGTGACTAATGACTGGCTTCGACAACAATTGAATCTTTCACCGTCGGATATCAAAGTGAGTTGTATTTCTAATATTTTACTATTGGTGTTATGTACAACACTGAAACCAAATGGCAAATTCTCCGGTAACTTTTTCTGGTTGGATATGGGTTTAACAAACTCAGAGAAGGAATCGAAAACAGTCGGATCTCTGTTGTCTGGCTATTTACAACGTTGTTTAATTGTACTCAACTCTGCAAAGTCTTGAGGTAAAAAAAAAAAAGAATTGGAATTTGAAAAAAAGAAAGCTTGTTGTCCCTTTTTTGCTTCGTTATTCAAGGAAAAGGTTCTTGTTCTATACAGAAGAGGGTTTTATCCTGAACTCCGGTGAGAAATTTATTTAGTTGCGTATCATGGGTTTTCCACACGAGTGTGTTGCTTGTTAGCATACACGGAATGAAATAGGAAGGTGTGTTTTTTCCTATAATCGCAAATATGTTGTTTGTTTCAATAAACGTTTTGGCTGGAAAAGGTTTTTGTGAGATTTTTCGGCCTTTGTGGATTCATTTTGTTGTGTAAATATTAACTAATTTTGCATACGTGGGTTCAACTTTGATATGGGAGAAGTTTTCATAACGATGACAGGAATTCTTAGGTAAATTGAAGTTCATCTGGGAAGGCATGCAACATTATTTCTTTAAGCTTATTTAAAGAAATGGCAAATATGTTGTTTGTTTCAATAAAAGTTTTGGCTAGAAAGGATTTTGTGAGATTTTCTGCCTTCGTGGATTCATCTTGTTGTGTAAATATTACCGGTAACTAATTTCCATACGTAGGTTGAAATTTGATACGCGAGCAGTTTTCATAAAGATGACAGCAATTTTCTGGCAAATGATTAATGGGTAGGCATAGTTTTAAACGTCAGAAAAATATTTGTTTTGTCATTCTCTTGTAAAATGAAGTTTATTTGAGAAGCCCTCAATATTTCTTTGAGTGGTTCCTGGTTAACCCAATTTATTAAATATTGCTACGAATTACTATTGCGAAGATTGTTTACAGTACTCATTAACACTAAGATTTTTCAACAATTTGATCTAACCCAAAATCATTCAGATGGTAAAAAACTTCATATCTCTTATCCATTTCCTTCGCGTTTATGTTTGTGAGCATTATGATTTGCGATAACTCAGGTTCATGTGTTCGCAAGTTTGTTTTTGCATTTCATAGCTGTTTAGATTTCAATTCAACAAACTCTGTTTTGATTGGCCACCCAACCTCATTGTGTAAATAGTTCACCTTGAAGTCAAAATAGATACGTTTCGTTTCTGAGGAAACAAAACAAAAAATAAGTAGTGTTTCGTTTCCGGACTGAGCAGCTCCAGGGATGATTAGAATGTCAGTTACATTAGGGGACAGTTTAGCTGTTGCTCATGTAATGTAACTCATTCTAATTCCGCACTTCCTTCCGTTTCTTTTCGTTGTGGCAAAAACTGCGCTACCTGTCCTTACATTTTCCATGGACTAACCAACTACACATTCTTCTCTACTGCGAAACACGCTCCATTAATTCCCAGATAACTTGCGAGACTAAAAACCTTATCTTCATGATTTTATGTAACAGATATCATCTAAAGTACACAAGAAAAACTAGACGAAGTTTAAAAGACCGTTTTCATGAACACCGCCGCACTTTAGATAACACTAACACCAGATCCAAAACATTAAAAGAAAAAAAAAAAAACATGAATATCTAAGTTCTTTCTCTTCACGTTATCAAGAGGACATATTAGTGGATAGAGTCTGTATAAATAAGATCTCGAGGCTAATATACTTTCTATATGAAGTGTCTAATTAAAGCATCCACTATTAATTAACATTTTTCATGATGAAAAAAATTATAGTAAGCTTACTTGGGAAAATGTTTGAATTCAAAACAAAGCGGAAAACAGCTTAGACTCGTTTCTATGCGAGGCCTTTTTCGGTAAAAAGGTAAAATCAAGCTTGGTAAACACTGTTTCCATGTTCAGGGCGTAATTTTCATCTAAAAAGCCATGTTAAGCAATTTTTCTTCGAGTTTGCCGACAGAAGTTCAAATAGCTGGCTTACTAGAAATTTTCCTACTCTACTAGGCTTTTATTTTGACTTTTTTATTTTCGGAATTTCTCCTTGGAAAATCCACTTTCAGCGCCTTCAATACCACCCAACTCAGTGCCCTCTGTTTCCGCCAGGCAACCCAGTTTACGCTCACGGAGCGTCTAGTTTTGTCATGTAATACGACGATCATTCTATTTTTGTTTTCAAGCTGCGCTATATTATTTCACTTCCTATTTTTTTTCTCTCTGAACATAACATTGTGCTTTCTTTCTTAATGATTTTTTTGTTGCATTAAGGACTAAGTTTAATTTACGTTTTTATATATCGATGTATAGGTTATGTACACAGTTTAGATAGCCGACTGCACTCTAGTTTTGTTGTGTGTTACTTTTGTGTTCGACGTGTCTTTAATCGTTGTTAATTTTGGCTTCTTACTTTCCTTCGCTTTTATAATTATTGAGGAAGC
>JALIRR010009790.1:0-15255 GCA_023091755.1 Montipora sp. Colony 1 RG-2022 | reverse complement strand
AAAAAGTATCCTTTTGTTTGAACGTTATTTTTTCTAGGTTCTCAAAGCATACAAGTAGTCCTATTCTACGGGCTTAACGTACAAGGGATTTTAAATTTTGCTGAAAGTTTTCTTAACCAATCGATTTTGAAATATATTTTCAACTAAACGGAGTCGGCGATTTTTGATATATTGCGTTTTGCATTTTTATCTTTCATCAAAGTTAAAACATTTTTCTACAATTGTACTGTTTAAGGTCTCCTCATAAGTTCGATAATATGCAATTTCCGAAAATCATTTTTTTCTTTTTTTTTTTCTGCAGGAATCTAAACATTATGACTTAGAGCACTGATTCGTAAAAGATTTAAGTACATCAAATTTTACAAAAGCCCCGAAAAAGCACATTTACAGTGTCACGGCAAAATCACGACTTGACCATGACCACCGTATATAATTCAGGCTATTTTTCACGTTTTTGTAATCAGCATATAAATTATTACCACGACCTCTGCAGATGTTCTGCCTGTTATTAGTATTTGTGTCATTAGTAAGTGTTCGCCAAACATAGACTGCAGACAGCAATCTGCGACCTGCAAACAACAGACTTCTGACCATTAACTGAACAAGATGCAATGAAAACAACGGAGAGAAGTGTTAAAGACATAGGATGTGGGTGTTAGCTGACAAACTGAATGAGGATAAAACGGAATTGATAGTTATCGGGTAGCGTCATTACCCTGGTAATGTTTGTTTGTTACTTGAGAAGATTGAAATTTTGGCAGCTATTTAGCTGATGAGGACCACCTATACCCATTTATGTACTTACAAAGGACAGCCACAACACCAAAACTCCATCCACTACTCTTCTCCCACTTGTTAACCGGACGAAACACTCACCCTCGTGAAACATTTAGTTCTCTTCTGCACATGACTGAAACACTCTCGTTTAGGATCAAGCTATTAAGGAAGTGGGGACGGCACTTTACAGATAGGATAGTTGAAATACTGTCAGAGCTTAAAAACTCTCTGTAAACCATTTTGGAGCGAAATAATTTTGTCCAAACTGTAATTTTCCCCAAACTAATTTTTCAATATTTAAGGACTATGATAACTATATTAGCCCTGCTGCAAATGTGGTGACCGGGAACAAAACACACTTAAGAAGAAAATAAGAAAAAAAGCTGTGCTCATTTTTGCTGTTTTCAAAATGGCCGACAGGTGACATAATGCAGCAAGTATTTTCGCCTTGTTCGCAGAAGTCAAAATACTTTCACAGCATCCTTTGGTAATTAGAAGCATAGCCCTACTGTCTGGTGGAATATCATTAGAATTGGCTCACATCTGTCCGAGAAGTGGACACATATATGTTAACTATAGATGGTAAAATTCCTGCTCCAAAGGGTGTCATAATCAATGGCGGTTACCATGGTAACGATACGTCAGCTGGTCCTAATATGGCTGCTTTCGTTCATCCCTCCAGACATCCACACAGAAAATGAAGGGGTGTTAAAAATTTTCATTTCCAACTTTGCTTGACTTTCTTAGAGAACTGCTCTTAAGCGTGTTATATAGACCAATTCGGCTAACGCAATGTTGTACCCAATTCAAATCTCTCGGGGTTAAGGATCTTTGTGTGTTGCACTTGCATGATAATGTAGCATTCATATGGAAATATTTGGAACAAAACGTTTTATTCCCAAAGGATCCGAATTGGGTACAACAATGAGTTAACCGAATTGGTCTATTGAACCGAATCTTGGCTAACTTCTGTCATCAACATTGGTGAAGTCTTCCCCTCTGGTTTTACTGCATTCGAGAAAGTCAGGTCAACTGCTACCCATGGAGGTGGTGTATTCCAAGCTAATAAGAATGATCTATATGTCAGTCACATGCACACAATCTTGATACAAATTGCGAAATTATATGGACCCAGTGCCAAACGGCGAAGCCCAATGTTCGCTAATCAATGGAACTCGTCATAATCTTAGTGGAAATGTTGCTAGCCTGGATGAGCTTAATGCGTCTCGGTCAGCGAATTAACAGCCGTAACATCATACTCACTGAGGATTTCAACAAACCTAATGTTGATTTGCGTAACAACAGCTCTGTTACATCTCCCCGTTGTTCACGGAGTTTTTAAGAAAGGAACAAAGGAGGATTGCAAAAGTTATACTTACTTACCTGTGTTTAAAGATGAAATGGTATATGAAATGAATCATATATGAACTGCGGATATGAAATCAATTGAAGCTATGATCTTCGTAGTTATGAACGCAATTTTTTCAATTGCGTAGAGAAGCCTGAAAAATTCAGGACAGCAACGGGGTGTGAACTCGTGACCTCGCGATTCCGGTGCGACGCTCTAACCAACTGAGCTATGAAGCCACTGACATTGGCAGCTGGTCATTTGTGGGTTCTAATGGTCCCGTGAGGAATGAATCAGTGATGAAATGGCCTCGAATGGGAATCTCTAACGTTTTGCCGTCAATATGCTCGTTTATTATATAAACAACAATGAAATACCAAGTGAGCTTTCGCGCGAAAACAGATATGTTATTTTCACACGTGAAAAGATCACTGTTGCTATGGTTCATATAAAAATCACGCTATTCGATGCCCTTTATAAAATGATTTAGTATTTCATTGGTGTTTATATAAAAAATAAAATATTGCATGGCAGCTTGGAGATAAGAAATTTGTCTTCTCGTGTTGAAAAATATTTCACTCGGTCGCTGCGCTCACTCCTGAAATAATTTCAACACTCGGGGAGAATTTCGTATCTCCGCGCGGCCACGTAATATCCTCTATTTATGTACAAAATGACAAATGAAATAATTCATGTTAACAAATCTAAGTATTTGTCATTAGGTAATGTAACTCGTACGAGTGGATCTCACAACCTCAAATATTATATTGAGCACGCAAATAATGATGTCTTTAAATATTTCTTTTTCCAAGAACGATGAAAAAATGGAACAGGCTTCCATCAGAAATTGTCTCGGCAAATTCTCTAGTTACTTTAAAGGAGAAATTGAGTAACCTCTTATGATGATTAAGTCTGAATGGAAGACGAACATTTTTGTTTAGAATTTTTGTTTTTAATTACTTTATCTAATTGATTACCATTACTGTCAATATTCATTTAAGTTTCTTATTCGCGTGATACCCATATATTTAGTTCCTGCAAACGTTTACATGTAAGTGCAGATGTTGATGATATTTACCTCGTACAGTGGTTTTTTTTGTCCTTAGAGGAAAAAGTCAATTTCTTTATTCAGCTGCGCGATAAAAGTTGTGTAATTTCAGATAACGGATATCCATTTTTCCGTAGTACGCGATTTCTTCTAGGCTTGTTTTTCCGTACAGGAATTTTGATTTGACAGAAATGCTCATGGAGTGATACGGACGGTAAATCCGAGTTGCGTTTCGCTAAAGACGATCGTGACTTACTGTTTGAATGCTACCTGCAACTTAATGTCAAGAGCACACAATATCGGATGGTTTTCATGGTTTCTTTCTTCTCCGACTATCATTGACAGGTTTATGTACTTTTTCTTCTCTTCATCGCTTTCATCTTGATATAACGACGGAATAAACCGAAGATAACTTTAAAACTAAAAAACTGTTTGTTTACCCGTTATTGGAGTCGAGAAAAAAGATAAAAATGGACATACAGCTGTAGACAGTCCAATTAAGTTGAAGGATACTTTTTTCCCTTTGTATCTTAGAAATAATTATGCCTTCAGCCAATTAAGAGTTCATACCTTCACACACCTGAAGCCAACAAGAAGACACTCAAAGTATTGAGTGTGAAAAAGGCCACTGCATTCAGGAAGCAAAAGAGAATGTCAAAACATTTTACTGTTGGTGAGCAAAAAATATTACTTTCCCTTTTGGGAATCTTGAAAACTATTCGGATGAAGTTGGCGTTCTCCTCGCGACGTGGAAACACTGAAAATGCCGTCGTGCACGTGACGTGACCGGTCATCGAGTCCAAACTTTTCCACGTGCTCTCACGTCCTATTTTGCCGTCGTATCTGCAAGATAATATTTGCCCCACAGGAATTTCTAAAATTACCATTATAAGGACGCATGAAGGAAAAGGACTCAGTGAAGTGAGGTTAAAAAACATTTATTGAACACAAAAAAATGTATATATGGCATCAGTCAGCATTCAATAGGCACTAATTAATTAATCAATGGATTAACTGGTTACAATGTTAGACTAACCAAAAGCAGCAGTTGCCAAAGAGCATCAAAACAATTTTAAAAATGTGGCAGACCTTGAATGGAGAAACAAGGAGGACATTTTCAGATTATCAATGAAAATTAAGAGAGGGCACCACAGGAAAGTTGACAGTTTAACATACAGTTAACGCCCAAAACAAATGCAAACTCTTAACTAAAACTTTACACAATCCATATCCACACACCCACGTTCCACGCTGTCAATTTTCTTGGCAAGGTCTTAAACTAACCGATCCGTAACGTTTAGCAAAATTCGAGACGGTTCCTCATGTTTGTGACTCCAAATGCTGAATATACAAAATATTTCAAATTCCAAGGTCCAAAGGTAAAGAGTCCAGTTATTTTCCATTGTGCACCCATCATACATGTACTACAAGACCAAAAACCGCCAATAATAATCCACAGAGGGTCACCTTGAAACGAAAGAAAACATGAGTAAAACAGTTTAAGGGACTAGCTGAAAAAAGAACATTACTGCACTACGAAAGGGACACCCCAGAAAAAAGGTTTGACCCGGAGAGTAGGATGTCTTCCTGGAGATAGTAACTAGGGAGCTTAAGATCTACGACGACGACGACGTCGACGAAAACGCCACAAAACAACGATATCATTGGTTAAAAGAGCATAAATAATCGTGCTGCACGTGCAGCACGGATTTTAGCTCATATTTTTGCAGTTCTCTGCGTGACGACGACGTGAAATCACTACATTTTAGGTTTTGACGACAACGTGAGCATGCAACAGGGAATCTTTCATTCTGCATTTTCAGTCTGAAACCGCTCGTGCCAATTTATTTTTAGAATACTTCGCCCACATTGTACGAAGTGAACGTAATGGAATAATCGCGAAAGACTTTTACTAGAGCAAAGTTCTATTTTGAGGTGACGTTTTCGTCGACGTCGCCGTCGTAGATCTTAAGGTCCCTAGTGAAAGAGTACCAGGAAAGGGACAGGTGCTAACCTGGGAAGGGGCATACAAGCACTTGCTCGCAGTGTAACGAGTGGTTAATCAATGGTCGTTAATTTACCATAAAGAAGGAAACAGAAAAGGAAGAAGCAAAAAGGATACGAGTGGGGAACAGTGAGAAAAACCAGGAAAGGAAACAGAAGGACGAGTGGACGTGTGGGAGAGGGGCAGCAG
The DNA here is from genome assembly GCA_023091755.1 of Montipora sp. Colony 1 RG-2022. Taxonomy (NCBI): domain Eukaryota; kingdom Metazoa; phylum Cnidaria; class Anthozoa; order Scleractinia; family Acroporidae; genus Montipora; species Montipora sp. Colony 1 RG-2022. Next base: position 9,888 of record JALIRR010009790.1, on the reverse strand, counting down.
AAGAAAGCATGAGCCACAAGGAGGACGAAAGGAAGGAAGACGAAAAAAAAAGAAGCAGGGAAAAAGGAAGAACGTAAGATGGAAAGGATGAGAAAAATGGACAATAAGAGAAATCCAGCGGAGGAGAGTCAGCTTGACGGATGGACTAAAAGGGATTTTCACAAGAAGCGTAAGTGTTAGAAGGGAGTAAAGGGATGCTAGGAAACTAAGTGATTAGTAAGATAACATTCAACTTGCTTCTTGACCTCAGCCAATCTAATCCTGCTTGTTGCGAGTGCCCTTTTTACATCAGATACAAAGGCATACACACAATTAAATAAAACGGCATAAAATTGTGCAGAATTCTCTTAGACTTGGACATTCCCTATTGTCGGAGGACAGGGGAGAATGAGTAGAAGAAGGACAAGGAGATCAATGACATACAGTGTTAGGCCGGTCATTTAAACAAGTCTAAACCACAGTTTTTAACAATCCTTTTACCTCCAGAACTACATAGAAGCGAGTTGCTTTCATTTGCTCCTGCCTTATTGATACTAGTCTTTGAAAATTCATATACTAAGATTGGTCAACGTGAAATTGAATTGGAACCATTTTTTAAGCCTTGCCTGACATCGACATCCACAGATCCAATGTTGTGAGATGCCACTGTTGATTAGTATGTTGTGTTAGTCTCTATATAAGCAGCTTAAGAAATGTGAGACTAAAAGTTTATTGCTTTTGGACCGAAATTAGCCTGATAAAAAAAGAAGAGTAGGAAAAATAAAAATAAATGTGTGACCCTCTTTACCCCCATCCGCCTTTCACTGCTGATGTAACGACTGCAATATTGGTCAGCGGTGTCACAAGTCAAAACAAAATTATAATTCACTGATTTTACCGCGATTTACGAGTCCAAGCTCGATGAAATGATCGACTTCTCTTCAAAGACAGAAGTTTACTCTTGGGCAAAATATCAATGAATTGATTACTGTATAATCAAGCAAAGTCTCGGAATTTTGGTTTCCTTTTACGGCGGGTTTTCAGGCGGCAAAGTCAGTACGAGTCGTGAGTTCCTTCGGCCATTCAAACACATCGATTTCACGTTCAATGGATACTTTTAAAACTTGTCAAAGGTAAGTTTTACATCGAATGCTATTATTGTTATCAGCTCATTACTAATGCTACATGTATCAATTTAAACCGATATTTGAGCTACAACAATCAGAAAATATAAGCGAAAACCAATGTCTTGCTCAGGTGGCTTCACACTGCGGTGGATCGCCAAATGGCGAATTTGTGCCATTTTATTACGATCGTAACTCTTCACACGGAAGAATGCCAATAAATTTTATTTCATGGTTTCAGGGATCTATCTTAATACTTTCCAGAAAAATACAAGAGGTTCTCCAAATAAGTCAGAATTATGAGAAATTTCGCTTTTCGCTGAACCACTTGACCCGCTTCTTGAAAATGACGTTTACATTGTCCTGTTTAAGTGACCACAATTTTAGTACTTTTCCATACTCTGGTTTAATTTTACCATTGGTTTTAACTACAATGATGTATCTTATGCTGGTGTAATTCTTATCTTCGTACGCTAAATATACGCGCGGCAGAAAGCATCCGAAAGAAGGCTAATTTCGGTTTCGTTAAAGTCGCAATTTGAGGGTTTCGGGTATCGATCACATTCTCTTTAAAATCGCAACTGTTGTCAAGAATAAAAAACAAAATGTATTTTCTTTTACCTTGTTTCAACCTTGTTTCGTGGAGAAATTTTGAAGGAAATCGAAATTTTGACCCAAATTCAGTGGTTGATTCTTAGGCGGAAAGCCTCTTAAAAGCGCACGAGGCGTATAAAACACTGCTGCTCGTTTTTTTTAAAGCATTACATCTTACCCCGGGAGATTTGAATTGGGTACAACATTGTGTTGGCCGATTTGGTCTATATCTTCTAAAAGACAAGGCGATGGCTAAGCAAGAAGGAGAAACATCCATAAGAGAACAAATGCCGGAAGTGAGAGAGATAAGGGGACGGAAGATAAACAGGGTCAATACAGAGCCAAGGCAGAAAAGGAAAGTGGAGTACAAGGTGACGGGAAAAGGGGGAGATCGAAGGTACATTATTGATACTTAAGGAACAAGAACCCAGGCATACTGATGACCATGGGAATCCTTGATAGAGTTAAGTCGGCAACGAAATAAATATTACACAGCATAAGGAAATGGAAACTTATGGTGTTCATTCTTCCATACCTGTTGCTTTAAAGGTTGTGGTGCGGTGGAGTTGACAGCAGTATCATTACTCGATTCTGGTGGAACAGTCAAATTTCCAACATCTAAAGTAGCAAAAGTGCCATTAGATCACACGAAATTTTCAAATGTACAGTATTTAACAATTATTCGCCAATATTCACCGAGCCTGGGGTGAATAATTCTTTTAGTATAATTACATAGGTGATTATTTGAAAAAAACACTTAGGTGATTATCGCGTAATAATCACCTCAACTGCAACCAATTAGCGCAGAGAATTCTCAATAATCACCTATGTAATTATACTAAAAATAAATATTCAGCTTTCACTTTCCGCCTTGTATCAGTTTGTATGACTTGAAGAGATTTTAAGAATAATCAAACGTACATACTGTTTCATGACCGTTGCGTGGCTGAAAGCTGATTGCCTCGCTTTAAGGACAGTAAAAGGGGGACACTGCATTGAGAGAAGTAACGTACGTGTATTCTTGAGAACCTCGCACAATAGTTGCATTTGTATTCATTGCTATTTGGTTATTGTCGCTTTTTGTTATATATGTTTCGAGGTACTTGTATGAATACACTGTGTGCTAACCAGAAATCTAAATGGGGATTAAGTTTCTTTATGCATGTCCCCCACTTGAACAAAAATATCTCAATCACTTTTTAGGTCATACTGTGTACATCAACCAGTGCAGAAATAGTAGCCTTGGGAATGAACACTCACGGTTTAATCCCTCTTTTTAAATGACTGCTCTAAAAGGCAGTTTCTGTATAGGTAATCTTAAATTACATGTAACCACTAACTTGATGTCTCTGTAGGAGTAGGCGTTCCTGTGGGAGGTTTCACTGGCACTAAATAGAATTCACCAGGAAAGTATCAGCACGTAACAACATTAAACACTTAATGACTGGTCCCGAGGCAAACAGTTCATTTTGTTTCCCAAGAATCTCAATGTTTCCCCGAGGTGCAGCCGAGGAAAACATTCAAATTCGAGGGAAACAAAATAAACTGTTTCCCGAGGGACCAGTCATAAAGTGATTTGTTATATATCACAAAAAGAAAAACGTGCAACGGCAACAGCAACGGCGGTCGTCGGTCAACATTCGCGGGTAACAGTGCACTGTTACCCTCTGACGTCATAGATTTTTCACTGTTGCCCGCTCAGAGACTTCTGGCGGGAAACAGTTTTATTGTTAGATGTCATGTGACCTCAAAGTAACCAATGAGAGCGCGCGCTGTTGGGGGAAAAGATTCAGCTATATAACAACAACAACCGAACGAACTGAAAGCTTGACTTTAAATAGTTGACGTTAATGTTAACCACTAACTTGCTAATTCTGTGGGAGTAGGCGTTTCTGTGGAAGGTTTCACTGATACAAAAACAGAAATCAAAAGGAAATCATCAGCACATAACAAAATCAACACTTGTAACGAACTAAAGCATTGACTTTATAGAATTGACGTCAAGTTTATCACTTAGTTATATAGTAATCCTGTGGTAGAGTGTGTTGCCGTGGAAGGTGTCTCTGAAGCACAAAAATAAGCTATCAGCACCAAACAAAATTAAAACTTGTACCAACTTCAGTGTTTTGCCATAGCAAGTAATCTCCACAGTAATGGTAACCAAAACCAGTTTTTCTTTTAATAGCACTTACATGTACTCATTTTAAAATGTCAAAGTCATTGTGAAGGAAAGATGTTGTTTCGTTCAAAAATGAAATTAATGCATGACGTTCTTATGTGACATGACGTAACAATCCCTTACGTAATTGATTGATGAGATCGTTGAAGCCGACGCTACTAGTCGCAGATTTGAGAGACACCAATGGGTATGTAAATATTGTTCTTTGTTAATGTCTATTAATCCCGGCATTTGTTACCTATAATGCTAATCTGTTAAACTTTGGCGAAAGAATTTTTCAATTCCAGCGAGAGGCGAATTTTCTACGATTTTTTCAATCCTACTTTTATTTGGTACACCCCTTCCGCTGGTCAGGACCTCACGGGCTCGCTGTGACGTAGATTAAGGAATGCTTGTTGGCGTGGGTCTTATCTTTTCTTACTAATCAACGCCAAGGTATCGCTCAGCTTTCGTTTTTGGTATTTTTCAGTAAACAAAAAAATCAATCATGCTTATATTTATCATCAAGGAAAGTGCCTCTGAATCTGGAAGTGAATAAACTGGCGATTTAAAAAAAAGAATTTGAGGCGAGTAGTTGCCGGTCTCGACGAGTCAGCCAGCGCTAGCACTGAAACCAGAACTACACGGAACCCTACGTGGAAGAACCATTAGCAGATGAGGAATAGCTACAAAATTACAGAAAAGAACAAGAGGATAAGGAAGGTCTCGCGAGGGAATTAAAGTGAACGCCTATGTCTGTTCCTGTAAGCGAATCTCATCCGCCTTCAACGATCTTTTCGTTTTGCTGTCCATACAATACTGAAAGTCATAATCTTTAAAGTGAATCTAGCACAGTGAAGAAGTTTTACCGGGCTTCTTTTTACCAAGACAAAATCTGCAGCCATTTTTCCTTCTTTTTTGAGGTATTGCTTTTTGCGAGTCGAAGGATTCCTACGTATATTTATTCTTTTTTTAGGATCAGCTGTGTTGTTACATCGAGTGGTTACGCATCTTTTAGGCATTTTCAAGGGAATTATTCCTTACTATACTGTTTATATAGCTTTTTTTTTTCTCTTGAAGTCACGTGTTTCTTAATCTACGTCACAGCAGTATTGTGAACGGGAAGAATCGATAGAAGACTAAGGCGAATGGTGAGCCAAAATGGCGGCAAATTTGAACGTTTTGTAATTTCATTTTCAAATCGCGTTTTGGGAAAATCGCAATTTTTTTTTCGCGAAACGTCTTTGAGATATGTGTAGATACAGATGACTCAGTGAGAAAAAATTAGGTTAATAGATTTCGAATACTTTCCTGTAAACAAGATGATTGAGTAAACTGTGGAATATTTGGAACCTTGGCGATTGTTGCGACTAGCAGTACAGATGTAAACATCTTATTTTGTTTCGACAGAGTTTGTTACTAAAGAATAAAAAGTACAGTACATGTTGAGATTAACTCAAAATGCCAAACATTTCCTTTGGTGAATGTGCTGGAAAGCTAACCGTTTCAGTTTCCAAACCAAACTCAGCGATTAAGACTAAAAATTATTGTCAAAAGCTTAAAAGAAAACTTGAACTAAAGAGGTCTGTTTCAGGGATGTGGCACTGTGAAACAATTCATGTACCTTCAGATTACATGTATCTGACAAAATGAGGGCAAAAAAGCTAATAACACCATGATGGAAAGATAGCCTTAGCACCCATAGAGGCTAACCTCATCGTGTGACTATTAATATTGAAGTTGAGTCTTGTCCTACTCTAGTCATGACTCATTTAAATTCTTAGAATGTTGAAATAATGAAAAGGATAGGAGTTTGGTTTGAAAAAAAAAAGATAATTTGATTCTGTTAATTGATTCCTTGATGACATTTAATTACCTTCGAAATTAGTAACACCATTTGCCGCTATCAAAAATACCACAATACTCTTTGTTTGTCCCTCCAAAATTTTGCGTAAGCATTGTTTCCAGTTGTTCTTGGGAGAATATAACAACGTTAACGCAAAATCTGGAGAGACAAGCAAAGAGTATTATAATGTAAATGTGAATGTGCTTAGTTGACCGCTCCCTACAAGGGCTTTTCAGGATCAACCGGCTTAACTGGATTGGACCAAATGCATGTGAAGGTGTACCCTGCGAGCAGAGCCTCTTTCGATCTTCCGAGATGAGTCGGGAAGAGGAAAGAAGACTCTGCCAGCCGCCTCGACATTCTTTGATTTGCCGCTCATCCAAAGAAAGGGATGAGTCAGTCCAGTTTCGCCTTGTCAAACCTGTTTTTTTAATTTTTCCGCATGATCAATCACCATCCGTCATCAAGGCTGTGCTCTAACGGCGCCCGGTCGCCTGAGGCGACTAACATTTGGTTTCGGGCGAATGAGAAAAACTACCCGGTCTGGCTTATTGTATTTTTAGCAGATAAGGCGGCTAAAAATTTTAATATGTTGGTGGTTACAGTTTACAAAACCTCTCAGAAAATGTTTTTTCTTCGTACGAAACAGTCGGTTCAAAGGCCGTTCCACATGATTTCACATGTAACATAATCTGTGACTTTGCACGTGACAGCCGGCGGCCGCACGAATTTCGATTCTTTCTCAAAAAAATAGCATTAAATTTGGAACGTGGAGTTTGGCATTTCTTGGTTATAGTTTAAAAAAGGAGTTGTTACTTCTGCTCTGACAGCGGTAAAGCGCGATCGGTGAAGCGAGGTAATTTACTTTTGTATGAACCCGGGAATCGCAGTTTATGCGACAGTTAATGCAAATTTAATATTTCTACAAATTTTTTGCGGCTGCGCCTGCTTGGCTAAAATACATTTAGGTTATGGTTGTTTTTCCCCAGTATATGAAATAACGAAATAAGAAAAAAAGGAAGGATATAATGTTATTTGTTGTTGTTGTTTTAGAAACAGGGCAATCCCGCGTTGTCTTTAGTTCATGACAAACCATTGCGTGCCCTAAACAAATAACGCTGTGACTGGCGCTTCGATAGCCTGCGAACGCAGACGTATTTCCGGCGGTCGTTTCTCTCCCCCGAAAAGTAGAGAAACGACCACCGGAAATACGTCTGCGTTCGCAGGCTAGCGCTTCGACCGAATCCACAAAAAGCTCATTCCACTATTAAAACATTTTACTGATAATATAAGAAAAAATACTTTAGTTCTGTCCTGTAGCAATGATTTTCGTCCAAATCAAGATGACTTGCTCAAAAAAAAATCGATACCTTTTGGGTCGCATGGTTTAATTGTTTCACGGCAGTTTTCACAAAAGCTCCACGTGAATCAAGCGGCATTGATTCACGTTTTGAAAATTCATTTTTAACCCAACTAACCAGTAAAAACGTTTACCTGTATTAGACCCAAACGTTTTTACATAAAACTGCCGCAATCTTTCCTTTTTTACTTTTAAACCTGAAAACATTGGTGGCATTGCCACTTTTCTCGTCTTTCTCAAGTATGGCGTGAAAAAATTGACGGGTTGCGGATTTTTCTTGCACTAGCGAGTTTGACGTTCACCAGAACAGTAGCAGCAATGTTTCGTTGAGAGAGAGAGATGGATGAAGATCTTCCTGCGTTGCTGATCTCAGATAATTAATTAAATAAATAAATAATTAATTCGGGCGACCAACTTGGAGGGCTGGTCACCCCAGCTGAAATGCTTGGGAGCCCGAAGGGCTCCCCGAAATTTTCCTTAGAGCACAGCCTTGGTCATCAATATTTTTTGGAAATTTACAACCGCCTGGCAAACTGTCTAGATTTCCATGAGTATTTCCTCCGTATGTCGCTTACAGAATCTAGTCTGCCAGAAAACCTACAACATTTTCAGTAAAGAATGAAATGGCAATTTAAAACTATGAACTATCTTGAGTTTCCAATGAAATTACTCCTTGGTTGTCGTGTGTTTGCTAGAGTTGTTCGAAAATATCACTGTTTTGGTTTTGTGGTTACTTGTCATGCGTGACTGACACCGAATACTTGTGAATTTCTAACATATGCTCAATATGAAATGTCGAGGCGGTTTGCAGTGTCTACTTTCTTCTTCCCGCCTTATCTAGGAAAATCGAAAGAGACTGCTCGCAGTGTAGTGAAGGATCCGCACAGCTGCTGCCATACGATCCACGTGTGATCTCGGAGCACTGCAAACCCAGCCAGATGTAATCCACTGGAAGTCGACTTTGAAGAGGGAGGAAAACCGGAGTACCTAGAGAAAAACCCTTTGAGTCAGGTTGAGACCGATGACCACTAAACTACCCTGACCCCCTGTGGTATTTTTGATAGTGGCCTATTAAAAGACAACACGTATAAAGTTCCCTTTCTTTCTGGGATGGTTTGTCAACAGATCAATGCCAACCCATTTGCTTGATGACCTGTTTTCTTCATTTCTGCTAACTTGCGGTAACCAAAGTAGGGCTTCAAATAACTAACAGTCAGGTGCCAGTCACATTGTCTGGTCAATCATGTTTTTTCTCTGACACGGCCCATTTTTGGGGTAGGGTCGTACCTCTCGTTGAATGCTATATTTCTTTGGCTGTATAGTGTCGTAATTCCTATTGTTTTCTGTGCTAAACCCATTGTTATCTTTGTTCTTTCTATTGTTCTTTTGGCCAATCGTGAAGCCCTTTCAATGAGGTACGACACAACCCCATTTCTGGCCAGTCAAATTAGACGAATCTTAATTCCTGGTCCCAGAGTGCATGATGCTTAAATATTAGACAAGTTACATACACCAGTAAACTTCTTAGACTCAAGCGACTAAATCCAAGTTGGGTTTGCGATATAGCAGTAGATAGGCTTGCAGTGGCCACTTGATGACATATCATCATGTTAATTTGCGATTATCAGGAATTTCTTAGCTCACGGTGCAGCCGGACGTGACACAGTTATCAGTAGGTGATTTAGGCTGTCTGTGACGGCGGCTACAATTTCTCACAAGGATCACAACTCTGTCTACATTTTGCTATTTTTTTTGCCAGGAACACGAATTATCTTGTGATGATTATCAGATAGAATGACCAGACAATACATTTATGCCCAGCAATCCAAAGATTTGTCCAGTCAATACCCAATTCTGACGGACTGCGCAATTCAGTGGATTAGTAACAATATTTTCCCTGGATCAGATACGTTTATATAAAAAACAGCAGTTGTCTCTTACATTCCTCCGATGAGAATTAATCATCAAATAAAAACTAGTTACATTATTTCCTGTCCCATGAACGTTTAATGGATGAGCACCTGCAGCCATTAAGAATATCTCCCTATCATGGCTTAATTGCCTTAAAATGCAAAATATGCCCCAAATCAAAGGGGCTTCCACTTAATAAAACCTGTTGTATACCATACAATAAGGTTGATTGTCTGCTGACTCACTGGATGTCACGCAGTATGTGCGGTTAAGTGATGATCCCAGAGAGTTACGTGCAGAACAAGTGTAACAACCACTTTTTGTTACTTTCAACTGTTTTCCATTGGCAATCGCAGTTCCACTTGCTTCACTTCCATAGTACCATGATATCATGGGTGCAGGGTTTCCATCTACCTGGCATGTAAGCGTGTGTGCTTCAACAGCTGCAGGTGCAGGAGGGTCTTAAAAGAAAGAAATATAAATTTTCACCCATTAAATTCCATTCGTCCCCTGCACTATAAAACAGCACTTCGTTGACATTCAACCATCACCAAAGTTAATAGGAAGCAAATATTACATGGCCAAATTCTCCCCATACAAATTCAAAAACCTCCCAATTTTAATTACCTAACAGGAAGCTAGACTTACGTTGGCTTTGTGGTGGGATTAGGGTGAAGTGGGTATGGCAGCCATGGCACTCACGGCAAAACCCAAAAACTGAATCAGATGACCAAGCACAAAAACGTCCTGCAGATTAGACATCTCAGCAGGAGCCCTGTTCCAAGATTGTTTGACAATTGTGATCTTTGAATGATATCACATGGGTCCAGCTTCTCATGCCAGATCTTGTATCTTAATCTCTATCGCAACTGGTGCCAAGTGCACCAGTCACAATAGATATAAGATTCACTTTAAG
>JALIRR010009789.1:10000-15257 GCA_023091755.1 Montipora sp. Colony 1 RG-2022 | reverse complement strand
CCTGGTGAACAATGTGACATTCACAAGTAGTTGTTTCATCAGTCATCTAGGTTAGTGTAGTTTGACACGTCATTGAAATGTTAGTCACCATCTATTGACTACTCAAAATTACACTAACGTAGATGATCAAACAACTATTTGTTTGTGGAATTAATTTCTTTGTCGCTGTCATTAGGAGAGTAGTTCTCAATAAGGTACCCACTGCTTATTAAAGAATTAGTATTTTGACTTGTATCACTTTCAATAGTTGCGTCCATTTCAGTTACATTCGAGTATACCATATTTTCTCAATTAAACGCCGGATCAAAACTGCCGATTTTTGACTAACCCGGCGTTTAATCAGGGCCCTGCCGTTTGACCGGTTACAACTAAATAGTAACCTCTTGAATGGCACTGTTACGACATACTAAGTACAGTATGCTGTTTTGGTATTTTAATAAACGTTCAAAGGAAAAATACCAGCGTAAAATAACTGGGATAGTTGCTGCACAGCGAAATAAAATATAGCAATGTATCCATGTTCATGTTGTATTATTGACGCACTTTCTTTCTTCTGTTGTAGTGTTCACTGTCGTTTGAATCACGAGGATCCCTGCAGCGTTTGTTTACAAGTTGTTTCAGCTCTTCATGTGTTGTCCTTTCTGGGAGGAATTCGTGCATTGCACTGTAATAGGGACTTCAAGGCCACCTTGTTCCATATTCCTTGCTCGATAGTTTTTCTCTCTCACTTTATCTGAAATATTCCCTCCATATTTGACAAAGGAGCAAAGGGTCGATGACAGCTCGATAGGTATATGCCACGATAAACAGCCATTGCACATGGGTCGTGCTTGTTGTTTTCTTCATAGCATACAGTAAGATCTTCACTGATCACAATATCTTTCCAGTGTTTTTTTTTTTCGGTAATGTGGTACCCCTGCACACAGCAATCAAATTCAGATGTGTCGTCGGCTCCTGGATTTTCCATTCGTATAATAGCGTATTACAGTATACAGGATATAGCCCAAATGTTTCACAGAAAAAAAACAAACCGAGCAGATCCTTGCCTTGTATACGCGACCACACCAGCACTTTACAGGAAGCCATACCCTGCAGGGCAGTAACATCTCTGAACTTGACATTTATATTGATTAGAACTGGTGTACCGGCACTTTAGTCATTCTGTTCAATCGTTCTTGGGATCATGAACAAAGATGGTATCAACAATTCCACTGAATCTCCTTGGTGGATTGAGTCAAGAAATTGATCATTTGCGTGTGCAGAGCTGTGCAGCCAGTGGGAAGGGAAGGAAACGACACAGTTACAGTATAACCACAAAACTTGAAGCAATTGCTTATGCAGAAAAGAACAGTAGGGAGGCCACGGTATGAAAATTTCGTATCGATGCAAGGAGAATGCGAGAATGGTGCCAAAAGAAAGTAGAGCTCGAGACTGCAGCACGAGGAAACCAAAGGAAAAGACTACACGACCGTGGGAGAGAGCCTCTTTCAACTGAGCTTGAGGAAAGAGTGCTCGAGTGGATCCACGACGTGAGGGCACGAGGTCAGCACGTTTCCAGGTGGGCCATAAGCAAGAAAGGAGAGATCATTTGGTGCAAACATAAGTCATCGAACGAAACGGGTCTCCCCGCTGGTTCTGAAGGCAATGAAGCTGAAGAGATATCTCAACAAGACTTTAAGCAAGTAATGGCTGGGTAGTCGGCTTCATAAACAGACATGGATTAACTTTGCGTAAATGTACCTTCCTTGCACAGCATGATCCTGGCAACCTTATTGATCGTGTGATAAGTTTTATTCTTAATGTGAGGCGCAAATTTCTGACTAAGGAGTATGCAATGGCGAATGTAATCGCCATGGATGAAACACAGATCTGGCTAGATATACCAAGCTCTACTACTGTGAATGAGGCTGGAGCATCCAGTGTCACCATTAGGTCTACTAGACATGAAAAAGACAAAGTATCTGTTTGCTTAGCAGCTTCAAGGCGCAGCTGTGTCGAATGAGTTTTATCATCCTGGGAAAGCCTCCCAAATGACGTAATAAAAAAAAAGAGTTTTGAAGCCTGTGCTGTCTCATGGCCTATAGACGGATCAGAGAACAAGAAAATCCACTGTTTTAAGGCAGACGGCCCACTAAGTGATGGAAAGCACAAGTTTACAGAAAGGGCCTCAGCATTTTTCAAAGTGCTGGATCAAGGCACTCCTGTAAATGAAAATGACCCCTTTGCGGATTTGGAGCCAGACATTTACGAAGAAGAACTTAATGAAATTGCGGTTTACGAAGACGAGCATGTAATTAAAACTTTTTAATTTGCACACATTGGCTCACATTGCTGGTTGGCGACATTGGCGTTTACAAACTTAAAACTTTGCACTCATATCATTTACTGCTTGTCCTACGTGATATATATATATAGATTACTTCATGGTTTGTGAGCGCGTACAATTTTTATTCACGAGTTGTGAAGAATCGCACACGAATGAGTGAGCGCAGCGAACGAGTGAGTTTGCGCGTACAAGAGCGACATCGCTTGCTGGCCTTGTTGATAATCTGCAGCCAAACCAGCTGAATGAACTGTGGTCGAAAAACATTCAGAAACTTGAGATAAATTCGATTCTTCTTCTTTAAATACCGTTCAAAAGTGGCCATCAAAGAACGTAGGGAGGTGGGTTCATAGTCTTCGTTGCTGTCTTTCTTTCGAACTGTAATGATAAATTCAGCTATGTATGCATTCAGCTCCTTTGGGGCAATTTCCTCTATAAGTCTTGACTCGTTCCTCAGCATCAGAAATTCCTCAACTAAAGCAACATTCTGTTGAGTTTTCTTTCTTGTACTTTCGTTCTCTTGGTCCTTGATAAATTGTTCCACTGAATTAATGTCTGCAAACCTTGAAGCCATGATTCTGGGAAAGCAGGGAACGTTGCAAACATTCACTCCCAGTTACTTCGCATGGCCGCCCCGAAAGGCGGGAAAAACCGATACGAATTTTCTCACTTGTGAAAAAAATCGAATCAGTCTTCTGATTGGTCATACGATATTCTTCACTACTGAGAAAAATCGTATGACCAATGGGATTGGTTCTCATGAAAGAGATACGAATTTTATTCAGTGAGTTTGCACTGAGTAAATCTCAGTACTTATATATAAAATATTGTTTATGTGCTGTTTGTTAGTGATACAGATCTTGATTGCAACATGGTACATGTGCCGCATGTACGGTACCATAATACTGTAACTTCGGGTAATCCAGGGAAAAATCGTCCAGCACTGGCAAACTGCCCTTAGGTTTCCAAGAAACGTTAATAATAAATCAACCTGGAAAAATGGCAGAAAACTGCATTTCATTAATAAATGCGCGACCCTGCTGGCCTCAAAAAAACGCAGTGTCACAACTGGCGATTTTTAATTAAACGCCAGGGGCATTTAATGGAGAAAATATCGTATTCTTGTTTCATTCAGTTCCAGAATGACCCATTTCGAGGCTTACGCTTGAAAACTTTTAGTGTGGGTCTACTGCGAAAAGCATATGCCTTTCTTGGTATGTGTTTTTCAACAAGGCTGACAGATTGACATATTGAGGATCATGATTTAATTCACTTCAGGTAATTTATGTTCATGAAAGCAACAGTAATACTTGGGCTACCATCATTTGTGTAATAGTTTCATTTGTCCATATTAATTTGTATAATGCTATATGTAAGTACCCTTTCAGTGACATGAACAACAGAATTTCCTTCTACTTCATCTGCATGTTTAATCAGTTTTCCTTGTGTGTGAAGGGTAAAGTAGAGAGGAGCCTTTTCCATTGACCCAACCCAGTCATATACCTCCTGCAAAATAGTGGAAAGAGACATAAATTTTAATTAAAATAAACAATCAATAATTATTATCCTGAAATGTACTGGTACTTAATGTATCCATAATGTTTGCTTCATTTTCACCTGGTACAAAGCATTCCTAGAAAAGTATCTTGTTATTGGCTCCTCTATGTTGTTCAATCTCACTCGTAGTTGAACCCCATCCTTTGGTTCTGCAAGCAGTCTTAGGTGTCGCTGCCTTCTGATGTTTATCTACAAATAACATAGAATGTACATGTACATGTACATGACTGAATCTTGGAATTTGTGTGGAGAAAAGTACTGTAAGAGGTAGTTTTATTGTTTTATAGAACTCGAGGTCTGGTCTAGTAATGATCATTTCATATTCCGTACCGATAAGACAAAATCTATGTTTGTAAAATGGGCCTAGGCAACGCACTAAGATTACATGTAGTGTTTCCAATGTCGATTAGATGAGAGTTAAACCAATCATAAGGAAGTTTCAGATAATACATGTACCACACGTCATAAGTTACTTGGAGTCTATGTTGATCAAGACCTTAATTTTAGTGACTGTGTTGAACACTAAGTCTTTTGTAAGAAACTAGTGAAAAATCCAGAGGTAAGCAAATGTTACGTTTAACATCAGAATCAAATGCTAAAAAAATCCCGCAAGTTAATTATCCTTTGATAAACCTGGTTGCAGACTTGGTTTAATGCTGTAGAAACCATTCAGCATGATATTCAATTCAATGTAATTTTAAATGGGCTATCCCTTTTGATTGAGTAGTATAAATTAATAAAATACTAAATTCAAAGTCTGAAAGGACGAGAGCTGCATGTATATGTAATCTGTCGGCACACCCACCCACGCACAGGTGTTATTGGAAGTTCATCTGGAGATACAAGTATCTCGATGTCCTAAATTTCCGTCAGCTGCGGGTAGACGATAGTTTTGTCGGCCATCCAAATCCAAGTGTAGTTATTCCATAGGGCCATAGTGCAGCACGACCCCTTTTGGCACTGATAACTTAATTTCATTCACAGGTTATGATTCAGTTCATTATGTAGTCAATAAATAAGATATTGAAAAGTAACATCCACTTCAACGTGTGTAACTTGCTTTATTGTTAGCCCACTAAAAAAATAGTGGTTGAAGAAAAAATAAGTACAATCTGGAATGTCCGTGAAACGGACAACTGGAGATTTTAAGTTTGTGCGTTCTTTTCCCATATCAGCACCTTGAGATGCCTTCAAACTTTTTTGGAAACAGTCAAACCCTGCTCATAGACAGGACAAAGGTTATGATGAATTCAACAATATTTTATGTTTTAACACGGTGCTATGCTTAATCATAGTTAGTAGAGGGACTGGTTATGAAAGTCGGCAATCTTCAAAGACTGATGTCTTTGTTTTGATTTTTGTCTAGTCACATGATCT
>JALIRR010009789.1:0-5000 GCA_023091755.1 Montipora sp. Colony 1 RG-2022 | reverse complement strand
GGATTATAAATGTTACTGAAAGTGATCCGACAAGTTCGAAGATAAATTACGGATTATAAATGAAATGAAGAAGGAATAAGCTTCGCACTTACTGAAGTGAAATAACAACTCTATTCGACATTTAGGTTATCTTTGCTTGCCGTAGAACCCTGCTACTCAAAACATGATGAGAGAATAACAAACTTGACAATTGACCTGAGGATCTCTTTATATTACGTTCTCGAAACATTCTTCAAACCTTCATGATATACATCACGACTTCCTTGAACAAAATGGTACATTCCAATGATAAACAATAATTTTGTATCTGTAACATCCAGATCGTATATCAAAAGCCGACATCTCCTTTTTTAGACATTGCCAGATAATTCGAGATGCAGGACTGCAATGTACAAATTGCCTAATTATTTTGTCCTTGTTGCCGTGGTTGTCGACGCCAACTAATGTGAGCCCTGCTTGCATCCGGTCTTGACGACCACACCTCCAGTGAGAGACACAATAATTGCAGTTTGTATTATTCAGTTTCGTTCATCAATTAGAAGTCGAAATGCTCTTTTATTAGACGTTGCCGAGATAATTACGAATACAAAAAGTATCCTAAACATGCATAAAAGCTAACCTTAGCAATGTAAACAAAAGTTTAAGGTTAGCTTTTATGCATTTTTAGGATACTTTCTGTAATCCTATTTTGTCCTTTTATTAGACATTGCCAGAAAATTCGAGATAGAGGACTGAAATGGCCTTGTTGCCGTGGTTGCCATTGCCAACTAATGTGAGCCCTGCTTGCATCCGGTCTTGATGACCACACTTCCAGTGAGAGACAATAATTGCAGCTTGTATCATTCAGTTTCGTTCGTCAATTAGAAGTCGAATGCTCCTTTCTTAGACATTGCCGATAATTCGAGATGCAGGACTGCAAGGTACAAATTGCCCGATTATTTTGTCCTTGTTGCCAAGGTTGCCGACACCGACTAATGTGAGCCCTGCTTGCATCCCGTCTTGACGACCACACCTCCATGTGAGAGACAATAATTGCAGTTTATATTATTCAGTTTCTTTCCTCAATTAGAAGTCGAAATCCTGACATGTAACTGAATGTTTTTTAGACTATGGTCGGTGAATTTGAGGTAAACTTGTAATATGTAAATTTGCCAGTGTGAAATAATAATTGCCGTTTGTTAGCCCTTTGTCCTTTTCTTAGTTGTCCGCAATTTACGTATGTAATTCTTTTTTCATGTCCCAACAATTACTTCAAGATGCTCTCCGCCACGTTTTTTTAAATGTTGTTGTTGTTTTGCTTCTGATGATTGCCTTGTAGTATTGAAAAATGAAATTTAGTTGCAGTTGCATTTTACATCAAGTATTTATTGACGTGTCTGATTTAAACCATTGCGTAACACATGAAGCCAACCTAACGCTGGTCTTTTTTTCTCTTATTAAGTATTCAAAAGCGAGTGGTGGGGGGGTATTTTTGAAACACAAATAGGGATACACAAGGTATGCATTTAATTGTTGCTATCTTCAGGGAAATCTGTTTTAACATATTCTTCTCCTATGAATGATCGAAATGATACTCACATTGGTTTTTGCCTCGTAATAGATTGAGGAAATATGGTTTTATAGCTATGACGTCATAAACGTCCGTACGTCCACCCCTCCATGTATGCCAATGTGACCAGTATCATGCTAGTTTACAGCATACATCTTTGATATTGGACATCCATCTTTTGATTAATTGACAACTGTCAAAACAAGGTATCCACTGGCTTAGAGTTCACCCAGGTCAGCTGTTTTTTTTTTTTAAGTTGACCGCTGACCAGGTACTGGTTTTTGATTGGATTGCAGGCTCAACCCAGGTTAACTCACCTGAACATAAGTGTGGCTTCATTTTTCGCGCGCATTCTGTGGCGGCTACACGGCCATACTATATATAAACGAAAGTTCTTACACAGTCAACGCTTTTCGTGTTCACTTGGAAAACGGTTTAGAAGATGTTTTCTTTCTCCAGTTTTTGCTGGTTTCAATCCAGTTTGACATATCATGTTATCTGTGGTCCACACTGGTGGCTACCCTGTTATTCAAGTCAAGCATCGGCGGGATGTAAACTTTAAGCTGAGTGAATATTTGTAATTTGCTTAGAGCTACTTTTTTCTCTGTATTGCAATTTTGGGCATATCTTTAGAAGCTCTGATAAGGTTGCGTGATGCCTGTAGGACCTATGTCTAGAACAGAAACGAAAGGACTGAGCGAAAGAGAATGACAAAGACAAAACAGAATGCCAGTAACACTGTTTGTTATTTTTACGGATGGGTTATTTAAAATGGCTGCATATTTTTAAAAGTTGGTTTAATCGGTTCTTCCTTTGTTCAGGAATGAGAATCGAATTTTTATTGTCAACTGGAATTAATCTGTACTCTTTTGGACATAAAGAAAGAGTTGATTTTTTTGTTTGTTTTCCTCTAAAATGCGAGGGAACAAATGCTTTTTAAATCCGTTTGCCCGACTGGTTTTCGTTGTGCCTCGACAGTGGCAAGAAGATTTTGCCTTTATGTTATAAACACGTTTTCACAATGAGTTCTCGTAAAATTAGGGGGAAATCTCACTAGCTTGTGTTTTCAGAAGTTCATTTAAAGCACCCAAACGTTATTTCAGTGTTGGAGCAGATCGTGTTTGAAGTTTGCCGATTCTTGTACCAAGCCAACCTGGCGTGTTTTAAGAGTCTGTCCACGAGAGGACCAGGCAGGCGTGACACATGCCATCTCACCGATTTCTCTCCAACTTTCACAGTTGATTAAGGTCATTAAGTTATTCGAGAGCCCAAAGTAGTTTGGGCTCCCGGTCAATCCCTGGGGTATTTGAGCTTTCACATCAAATCCCAGGGATAAACCTCCGAAATTAGCTCTAAAATTGTACTTCCAACAAAGATTCCTCACACTAATAGAATGCAGTGAATTTTCATCTTTTTTTCATCCAAAAATACTTTGACCCTTAAGCAATAAAAGGTCCAATGTTGGCGTGGTTTGAAATTATTCTCGCCAATGTGGAACATTTCAAAATTAACCACGTCACGCAACAATTTTAAGAAACCGCAAATTAGGCTTTTTAAATTGCAAATATCTCCAATGGGCAACATTGCATCTCAACAAAAATGTAGTCACAGGAAAACCCTATCATAGTGCTATGGGCTCCCGGTCAATCCCTGGGGTATTTGAGCTTTCACATCAAATCCCAGGGATAAACCCCCGAAATTAGCTCTAAAATTGTACTTCCAACAAAGATTCCTCACACTAATAGAATGCAGTGAATTTTCATCTTTTTTTCATCCAAAAATACTTTGACCCTTAAGCAATAAAAGGTCCAATGTTGGCGTGGTTTGAAATTATTCTCGCCAATGTGGAACATTTCAAAATTAACCACGTCACGCAACAATTTTAAGAAACCGCAAATTAGGCTTTTTAAATTGCAAATATCTCCAATGGGCAACATTGCATCTCAACAAAAATGTAGTCACAGGAAAACCCTATCATAGTGCTATGTTTCTGACGAAAAAACATTTTGGCCTCTGTTAAATGTTTGTGATCACATTCCTCTGATGTACGTAACAATCCAAGTTAATTGGAGCCTTCTGTGACCATAGGCTACTCTTTCAGGAGCCGATTCGAGTCGAGTAATGGTATCAGTGACGCCAATTTGTTTGAAAACCTTAAGAGCTGTTTCTCAGCATAGTTAAGGAGTTAAATTAATTATATAATTGTAAGATATTGACATAATTTACTGACAGTTGTTGTAAATCTAATAAAACCGATCCTTTTTATGCCTGAAGTCGACAGTTGAAAGCAAAGTGTGTCAGGTATATTTTGTCACATTTTGTTACTTTTCATAATTATTAAATTCATCTTCAAACTTTGAATACACTCAAAATAATTTCCTTACAGGAGAAACAGCAGCCTTCATGTAAATGTAGGTGTGCGGCGTGACACTTGCTTCTGTTACATGTGTGAGTATCTGTACTTGAATTGAGAAAAAAATTCAGTGAGCTCGGATTAAAGGAAGTCTATCTTTGACAGGCAATCCACATTCTACAGGAAATTAAGTTCTTTTCGTTACTTTCGTAAAATCTGATTGCATGAGTATTTTTCTGAGATCATGCTAATGTAAACACCGTCGCCATAAAAAGGACAAAGGAAAGCACGTACCAGTCTGTTAGCTTCTGTTGTGTTGCCGCTATTCACTGTATTCTCTGCTTCTATTCATCTGTGATCTGGCAGCTAAATGAGTATCTTCATGCTTTAACTAATCCTCTGAAGAAGGATAGTTAGGAATAACTAGACTTTAAAGCCACAAGCGTACTTTCCAGGATCGATGCCACAGCAAACCACTGTTGAGTACATTTGTCAAAAAGGTGGATGTAGCTTCTCGTCTAGAGAAAGAACGGGATTGTATTATATTAGTACCGTTACATATGTATATCATATTTCATATTTTATTAATTATTAGATAAGTAATTGTAGTAAGGTGTCCGCAATTAGTGAACAAAGCGGTATGCTAGCGACTTCGCCATTTTCATAAGGTTCTGTTATCTCATCCCATCTTATCTCATCTTCCAGTAATTGTGTAAATTGTGTAAATTAACTTTTTCTGGCTAATGACTCCCGTGCCGATGTAACATTCACATGTGTCTTTGTTGCGGTATCGCTTTTAATTATTCCGTTCCTCTAAGTTACTCTGATGACTACCAAATTGGTTTATTACTTGTCCTGTTACGCTGGCGTGATAAACACTTATCATTAATCAGTTGTAGTTTTTATTTTTTCTAGATGTCGTCCTTAGATACATCACACCCAGATGTAAGACTGTACCCCAATTTCACTGTCATCCTCCTTTTTGACAGCGACAGAAACATGCCACTGCATTCCCTTTTTCCCAAACCAATCCCGTTGTGTTTCCCGGTAACTGAGTGGGAGAAATTTCATAGCCCAGTCCATAATGATAAGGACTTG
>JALIRR010009788.1:12500-15259 GCA_023091755.1 Montipora sp. Colony 1 RG-2022 | reverse complement strand
CCTTTCCCTTGAATGGTGTATTCTTCGATTCTTAGAAAAGCAATAGCAACAAAAAGAAAAACAAGAGCATTTTTTAATTTTTCGAACAGATGACTTGATTTTACACAATCGTATCAAGAAAAGCGGATAAAATTCAAAGACAATAGCTATTGTTTGGCGCTGCAAGTATTGCCATAAAAGGAGATCTTGAAACAAAAGCTTAAGCGCCAAACAAAGGATTATTAATTCACGAGGGAAATTCAAACTCGCTGTTATTACAATAGCGCAATTCACGAGGGAAATTCAAAAATAGCCGATCACTGCACGAGTTCGAAATTTGAATATTTGGCGAAAGCGCGTTCATGTCAAATCTTACCCAGGGAAGGGGTAGCAGTTACTTTTTATTTGAGGTCACTTGCTACTCAGGGAGGGTCAGTCAAGACACGGAATGTCGCAACTGAGAGACTGTTTAAGAGTGATGAATTCAATAAAACTTGTTTGAATTAAAACTTACAGGCAGCCCGGTTTCAGCCCCACAATGTTAGAATAGGGTCTTGATGTGCGTTCGTTGCACACTGAAACTACAATGGCGAGTTTTTTTTTTCATCCTCTGGAAAAAAGGACAAAATTAAAACAAAAATCAAAAAGCGAGATAAATTTGAATTCTTTAAGAGATGCATAACTCAACGCCACTTCATGAAGGTTTTATGTAGCCTGAAGATGGCATCTGATACTCCAGACGACAAGACAGGACCTTTATTTATCCACGATCAGAAACGTCTATTATCTTTTTCACTCTCCCGAACTCAAATGCCATTTTCCACCGACGATCGGTCATGTCGGAACATTTGGATGTACGCTACTCGCATTTATTCCCATCGATGCTAAGATAAGCCGACACATTCGTTTCAACAATGATGAATTTCGAAAGGAAACCCACAAAGAAACCATCTTATGATAATGCAAATGTTTACAAAGTATTTAAACCCCTGCCGAGTTTGGTATTTAACACATTTAATGGCATAAGCAATTCTCGCAAAAAAAAGCAGGAATATTCTTTCATTGATATCGATCAATTCGCATACTTTGAAAGTGATACATGTTGCCGCTTAATGGGGAACGAATCAAACAATGTTGTTAAGTTTCAAGCGATTTCAGTTTGCGCGCGCCTCTTTTTTTGCTTTGATACGTTCTCGAGATGACTAAAGCTAATAGCTGTTTAAAAATTACTACCCTTGGTTGTAAAAACCCGCGTTTCGAGGGAATTAGGGGGCGATCTTATGTGTTGGTGGGTATTTGTTTCTGTTTCATTTTACGAAGACAACAAAAGAGCGATCGGCATTCTATTAAAAGCAATCGCTTTGTTTAAGTTATCCATGAATGAACACAATTCGCAAATGATGACAACCAGAAAAACGTCGGAGTGTTAAATGCCGCGCGGGTCAACAGAGTTTTCAGTGGAATACTAAATTAATGAAGGGGTAGTTTCTAAAGAAACTGTGGTGCTGCGTCGGTGGGGAAGTAGTATACAAAAATTTGGTTTTATCAACGGAGTTGATAATGTAAATTGGCCACCGTACAGAGATTCTAAAAGCTGACGTTTCGAGCGTTAGCCCTTCGTCAGATCGAATCGAGGGATTATGGGTTACGTGTAGTTTATATAGTAGAGTAGGAGCTACGCTATTGGTGGTAACATGGCAACGTGAAAAATAGGAATATATTAGTTAAATGAAAAGCGTCCGTTAATACCGTGAGGATTAAGGGTGCCGATTTCAAAGATGAATTTTCGTTCCAGATTCTTGCGGCTTTCCGTCGTACCTAGATGTAGGGAAAGGCCGCAGATAGCCATATGTTTTTTGGAGTGGTTAGGCAGATTAAAATGGCGAGCGACTGGCTTAGATGCATCCTTGTCATTTTTCTCAACATGGCGAAGGTGTTCGCGGAATCGGTCACCTAGTCGTCTACCTGTCTCACCAATGTATAATTTAATGCATAACGTACAGGTTATGCAATAAATGACATTTGAGGAGGTACATGTGAAACGATCGGTGATCTTAACAGATCGCTTAGGTCCCGATATCTTGCTAGTGTTAACAATGAAAAGACAAGTTTTGCATCGTGAGCGCGCGAATTTGAAAGTGCCGGGTTGCTCGTTAGTTTTGAGCGCGCTTCTAACTAAAAAGTTGCCTACGTTTTTGTCGCGTTTGAATGAAATAAGTGGAGGTTGCGAAAAGATTCTACCAGTCTCGGGATCATTTTGGAGTAATTTAAAATTACTTAGAATAATACTTTTGACTGCGAGATTATGAGGATGGAAAGTGAGGGTGAATGGAATTCTGTCATTCTTATCTTTTTGTGACGTTTGTAGTGATGACTGTCGATCAAATTGTTGGGCGCGATGATGGCCCACTTTGACCACAGAGACAGGATAGCCACGTTTTTCGAAGAACTGGCACATCTCCTCTGTTTTGCTGGAAAAACCGGAGTCATCACTACATAGACGTCGAAGTCTAAGAAATTGAGAATAAGGAATGGAGTTCTTGACATGTGATGAATTTTTCTTCGAAAAACGTGGCTCCAAACGTTACCCCAAAATGATCCCGAGACTGGTAGAATCTTTTCGCAACCTCCACTTACTTCATTCAAACGCGACAAAAACGTAGGCAACTTTTTAGTTAGAAGCGCGCTCAAAACTAACGAGCAACCCGGCATTTTCAAATGCGCGCGATCACGATGCAAAACTTGTCTTTTCATTGTTAACACTAGCAAGATATCGGGAC
>JALIRR010009788.1:0-7500 GCA_023091755.1 Montipora sp. Colony 1 RG-2022 | reverse complement strand
ATAACGGGTGACAAGCGCAACTTGATCACCCGAACTGGCCCTATTTTGCATAACATCCACTTGGCCTTTTGACATCCCATTGAAAAAAAACTCGATTTCTGTGAAATTTGAAAGGATAATTGCTAACGAATATAGAAAGATTTTCACAATAACTAAAAATTCCTTTCTTAAGCATGAGAATTCGACGACGAGGTAAATGCGACTAAATTTGTGCCCTGCGTTGCTATTTTTGTGATTTGACTGTTGCGCAAATTTTGGCAGAGAATATTAAATTATGAAAAAAAATATCTACGAATAGATCGTTAAAAAATCTTTATTTTTAGCGGTGATTTTAACTTAAAAGATGCAACGCTTGACGTGAAATAATATTTTCGTTAATACAATG
The DNA here is from genome assembly GCA_023091755.1 of Montipora sp. Colony 1 RG-2022. Lineage (NCBI taxonomy): Eukaryota > Metazoa > Cnidaria > Anthozoa > Scleractinia > Acroporidae > Montipora > Montipora sp. Colony 1 RG-2022. Next base: position 7,115 of record JALIRR010009788.1, on the reverse strand, counting down.
TATTTGAGAGAAGACAAATTTCGCAGGAATCTGGACGCAGTGAAAATGATCCAGTTAACAAATTTGCATCTGTGCGTTAAAATGTGATACTCGAGGAGACAGGAATTTTATTTCTCTGGCAAATGATTTTGTCATTGTAGTGTCAAATGAAATTTATTTGGGAAGCCAACAATATTTCTTTAACTTCCTGGTTAATCCAATTTATTGCTACAACTTGGTAGTGCGAAGATTGCTTACATGAAACGCACGCTTTTTGAGAATTTTGAGTGTCATGAAATTACATCATTTGTGTGACAATATATCCCTTTACTCTTACCCAGAAATTCGCAAGTCTGTTTTTGTATCTCATGGATGTTCGCGCAATGTTTCTGTCCTAACGCTCACCCTCGCGATTGTGCAAATACTTCACCCTGAAGTCAAAATAGATACGTTCTCAGGAACCCACCCGATGTCCTGACCCGACAGATGAAATGTAAATATTCAGTTAAATATTACAACAAAATTAAAAAACCAAAGACGTTGTTTTCCTCTGAAAACGACGAACGATTAACATGCTTTCCCGTAGTTCATTCAGTTGACACAAGGTGATCACGTGCATCTTTATGGTTGCCTAGCACGTAATCAATTTCCTCCTTTTGACAAAACACCATAAAAGTCTTTGGATGAGAATTCGATTCAGAGCTATATATAAAAACTATGTTTTTTTTCCTTTATCTGAGAAGAAACGAGTGAACTTTACTCAAGAGCGTGTTTTCTTATCTTTAAACTGAATTTATTACTAAAGCTCAAAAAACTAAAAGACCTCAAAATGGGACAGGATATTACAAAATAATTAAAGGTGTGAACGTGTGAGCCAAAGGGCCTCTGCTAGCGCGACATGTGGGTGACCCCTCAAATTGTCTTAATGACCCCCCACTTGAAAAAAATAACTGGAACGTTACAGTTCATTACCACCCAATTCAGTGCCTTCCTTTCTTGTGTAACACGTACCACAGGGACCCCAGTGTACGCATTTATGGAGCGTCTTGTTAACCTATGATTGGGCGTTTGTTTGATGCCTCTGTAAACATTTCAACCTATGGAGTATGGTGGCAATGATTCATCAGAGTAGACGTGCTGGGTGCTGAGCTGGAAACAGTTTTTAGCCACCTTATGAGGCACTGTCGCGGCAATTCTTGTCAGAAGATGTTCAAATCGTGAGGAAGAACTTTTTCTTTTACGTGATCGGCCCATTTAACATGAAGAAGTATATTTCTAATTATTAAATTCTCAACCTCAGATAATGCCTTATATTCCTTAGTTTGACTTTATATGGTAAATGATTGCGCTAAGCGTTGTTAAGCTAAAATGTTTTTCGCAGGAAAGCGAAATTTCTCCCTGAATAAAGCCAAAAACAAAATTGTGGAAAGTTTGGATCAATGCCGACGTTTAGAAGTACGCGAAGGCAAAACATGTTTTTGTGATGAGCCTACGTCTGTCTGACCACAAGGTATTACAAAACATGACATTTTCATTAAGTTTTTTTTCGATTTCGATCGGATTTTCTCGCTTTTTTCGCTCGTATTTTGTACTTTCAAATTTTTGGAGTGTAAGGAATTTAATAAAACAATTATTCCATTCGCGCTTGTTAGATATGAGACTGGTTATAGACTATTTACCATCTCATATCCAACGCACGCTTTCTTATCTTTAAACTGAATTTATTACTAAAGCTCAAAAAACTAAAAGACCTCAAAATGGGACAGGATATTACAAAATAATTAAAGGTGTGAACGTGTGAGTCAAAAGGGCCTCTGCTGGCGCGACATGAGGATAACCCCTCAAATTGTCTTAATGACCCCCCATTTGAAAAAATTGACCGGAACGTTGCAGTTCATTACCACCCAATTCAGTGCCTTCCTTTTTTTGTGTAACACACATGTACCACAGGCAACCCAGTATACGCTTTATGGAGAGTCTAGTTGCTGAAAGTTTAAACCAGTGAGTAAATGACGTCCCTTTTCCCTAGATCCAACCCTCTGAGGTCCGGTTGGTCAGTTTTGAACGTGAGTAATGGTGTACCGCGAAATCCAAAACTTACACTCAAAGTAAGTTTTTCTCCGGGTACTCCGGTTTTCCTCCCTCCTAAAAATCGACTCCTGGCCTATTCCATCAGGCTGTGGTGCTGTGCTCCGAGGTCATACAAGGGTCGTGTTCAGGGGCAGAGCGCCTAGCCGGCAGCACAGCTCCTTCGGTCCGACCTCGTTGAGCTGCGCCCTTAGTAATTCAGTCTTCGACTGCGAGAAAGGGCGATTAGCAGGTCAGATGTCAGATGTGTTGGTCAGAAGTAAACAACTTTTGGATAAAAATCAAAGCTCAAGATTTTGTTAGTCTAGTGTTAAGCAGTCACACTTTCAAAATCTGAAGAAAGAAAAGGAAGTGCTTTTTTTTATCATAATAGCAGTTTAAGGTGGCTAAAGGACGGTGCCTACTAATTAAAGATATTTTTGCCCTGGTGTGTGATTATGCAGGAAATGTAGATCTTAACAAGTGTAATTAAAATTCAAAAAGAAAATTGGGGGTAACCACGCATTTTTCAAAGATAATTCATGAATAATATTTGAAAAAAGCTTTAAAATACAAAGCAAAGTATGGCATTCTTTCGCAAATTGAAGCTTAATTATCTCTCAAAAATGCATGGTTACCCCCAATTTTCTTTTTGGATACTAAGAGTACTTGCTAAGATCTACTTTCTCCGAGTAGTTTCGAACCGCGCAAAAATATCCCTGTATTAGAAAGCATCACCGATAGGAAATCCTAGTATCTGGAGATGCGCAGAACGAATGCGCAATAACAATAGTAGGCACCGTCCTTAAACCAGTTTCAACACTTGAACGAAACGTTCTAATATTACAAGGACTGGCACTACAACACTTTATCACTGAACAGCAATTTTACTGTACCATATCAGACACCAATTATTGCTGAAAAAGATTAGGTGAATTTTGTGACTTAAAAAGTTACCGGGCCGTGGAAAGCTCTGCAAAAACACCCCATATTTTGTCTTTGGCTGTTCATATCTCTAAAAACGAAATAGGTGACCCCCATTTTTTATTTCTGAAATGTAGTCAGCATGCCAGAATGAAACTTTTTGCAAAGTTTCAAAAAAATTATGTTGAGCGGATTTAGAGCCACCTTAAATAATGGAAACTTTAATGTAGCTCTAAATTCGCTCCACAGATTTTTTTTAAACTTTGCAGATAGTTTCATCATGGCCTGCTCTTCATTTTTGTACAATAAAAAAATTGGGGTCACTAAGTTCGTTTTTCAGATATGAGCACCTAAATCCAAAATGTAGGGTGTCTGTGCAAGGCTTTCCTGTTGTCGTGGTAATTTATTACGTAACAAAAATGACCGCATCTTCTTCAGCAATAAGTGTTTCACATCGTACCATAACATTGCTGTTACGTGATAAAGTGTTGTAGTGTCAATCCTTCTAATAACAAGGTCTCTTGAAAGTGATGAAACTCGTTTGAGCCACCTTGGGTTTCTGCTTATTTAAATACAGGCGTTGATTTTCAACTCTCGCGTAACAGATTATCTCAATAGCTCTTCTCGTTCGTGATCCAACACTTTTTTTTTTTTTCGCTATTATTTTGTCTCTAAGAGATACTTGCAAATCACCTAAAAGGAAGATATCGTTTCCGCAACCTATTGTTATTTAATTTGCCAATCCAATCTCATTAGCTGTCGGAAGAAACTGATATAAAGGGTTCTCTTGTCCCTGTGGATGGCACATTTGATTTACAAAAAGAATGTCTGTAAACGCATATCTTCCGTTTCAAAAGAAAAAAACACTGAGAGAATAAACCTACACTTGAGACACGACCATAACTTATAACATTCCCAAAACATGTAGCTTGCAAATATGCTGTCTTTAATTTGTAGGAAGATAGCCCTTGTTCCCGTTAATTTCTTCTTGGTCATGTTGGTTGAGCAGAGCAAAGAAAACGCTTATGTGTTGGACGAGAACAGCTTTTCTCTTTCTTTTGGAGGCTGCAGTTTTATAATTTCGAGATAAAGGAAATAATTCCAAACATGAATCACGACACGATTTTTATTAGAAAGACATTTGTTTCCAAAGGTTCTTTCCGAACTTCAAATGTGCCAAATTGTTTCGTGGACCAATAAGGTTGGCACATTCATATTAATGATTTGACATCATCGGTATCTTTTCTACAGTTTTCAAGGTAAGACTTTCGCGTTTTAAATTTTATCTTCAGTCGTTATCTTTCTACTATTTCACCGTACTCCTCACAACTTGGATCCAGAAGGCAACAATTGTTTTTCAAACGTTGACGAGAATATATTGCCACTTACACTGGCAGCCCAGGTCGTCCATCGCAGAACTCAAGTTTGAATGCTTTGCGTCGCTCAAGAATGGCCAAGATAAAAATGATAGCAAGCTACATAAAAAAACAACAACAATAAAAATAAATAAATATATAAGAAAATAAAGAACTATTCTTATAAAAGGATAAATCAATACCACTTATCATATGACCCGTACGGTCTCGAAAATCCCCGTATGAGGGTCCTAACGTACGCATAAGATAGACTGGAGCTAGAAAAAGCGCAAGACCCTGTAGAAAAGGTATACATTTTTAGAAGATTTCGTCAAGTTAAACAGACGGAAGAGGGAAATATCACATTGAATCATTTTTTCCTGAGGAAATTCATAGCTTTTCTGTAAAGACTGTATCTTTGATTCTTAGTTCTCTTAAATAATCCTTAGAGACCATATGATAAAACACTTACTGACCGAGTCAGATCAGGCCAGGCGGGAAAATATTTGGCTCGAGGCCATAGCGCGGACCTCACTCCGCTTGCTTCGTCTGCCCTGACCTTTTAGCCAAATATTTTCCCTTACAAAGTACGCGCACTACATTTGGCTAGAGGGCCGTACAATACGGCCTATATATATATATATATATATATATATATATATATATATATATATATATATATATATATATATATATATATGTATATGTATATGTATATATATATATATATATATATATATATATATATATATATATATATATATATATATATGAAAAATACGATGATGCCATGCCTCGTATAATATTAAATAACTTATGAAGACTTCTTAAGGCAAATTGATTATAATGGAACGTCAAACGTTTCGCCGGTTAGGGCTTCATCAGTGACTGATAAGTTATTTTACAAGACAGAATATATAACAAGTAAATAACAATGGTCTTTGATCAGGTTCATTAAGCCTGCTAGTGTATGGTCAGGACACGTCCAATACAACCATTCATGACGGTTTCAGTGTTTTTCTTTCTGATTTCGAGCGCTTCAATGATCTTGCGTGTCTGATGTTGTGGAATGTTGTTATGTAGAATGTCCCATGAGATGTCTTTAAGCATTGGCGTATTGGTATGACTAACAAGATGCTGATAAATACTTTGTTTTTTCATCCGTACGTGTTCCTTGATTCTGGACCCAACAGAATCATTTCTTATTGCATTTTGAACAACGGATAATCTCAAAATTATCCGGTGGAGCTTGTCGATAAACAGTTCGACAAAGCTCTCAGTATATCAAGATTTGAACTTTTGAGCAAAAAGGTCAAACCAGATAAGAAAGTTTTTTTTCCACTGGTGCTTGACTACAATCCAATTTTGCCAGATATCCAAAAAGTCATTAAAAATCACTTTCATCTATTGCAATCTTCACCAGAAGTCAAAGAAATTTTTCCGTCCAAGTCAATTTTTCCCGCTTATCGTAGAACAAAAAATCTTAAGGAGTTGTTAGCGCCATCCAAATTTCAGGTAACCTCTTGTAGAAATCAAAGAGAAGAAAATGGGGGTTGTTCAAAATGCCATAAGAAATGCGATCTTTGTAAAAATTATTTAATTCAAGCTTCAAAATTTCAAAGTTCAGCTACTGGTCGTCATTATTCCATTCAACAAAAACTTTCTTGTTCATCGCAAAATGTTATTTATTTGGCCACCTGTGCCAAATGCAACCTGCAATATGTGGGCTCCACCTCGACTGAATTTAAAGTAAGATTCCGTAACCACAAGTCGAACATGCTGAAGAACAAAAGAACTTGTGAATTGGCTATCCACTATAATAACTCTGAACATGAAATTTCACAAATCAATTTCATCATTATCGAACAAATTAGGTCTTTTGAAAATTCTTTACATCTTGAACAATTGTTACTCACTAGGGAGGCCTATTGGACTGCGCAATTATTTACCCTTAATCCTTATGGTCTTAATAAAAGGCGGGAATCTAGATCGAAACACCGCATTAATTACTACAATTGAGTAGTTGTGAGTTGACATTTTCCCAATACGATGCATTTTTATCGATATGTCACCTATAGTTCTTTACTTGTTTTTGATTGTTAAATCTATGTCACCTTGGAGTTTAGACCTTTGTTATAGTTCTTTATTTGTCTTTGATTGTCAAATCCATGTCACCTTGTAGCTTTGACCTTTCTCTTGTTTCGTTTCCTTAATTTCAATATTTCTGCTCTGTATATATAAGCTGCTGTTTTTGTGATTTGCACTCATTGTAAATAGTTCTTTTAGTTTTTAATTTTTAACCTGAAGAAGGCCGAACGGCCGAAACGTCCTATTAAACTTCGTCCAGAACAGTCAAGAGTTTGTCTCTTCGTCGCTTTTCCTTACGTACACTTAACTACAAATTCGCGTCGAGACATTGTATCCTGTGGATCCTCTTACTGGGAGTTCATCGTTAGGTCAACCAACCGTACACTGCTTATATATATATATATATATATATATATACCAAGTTTATAGTGTAGTGTGAAGGTGAAGAGCTCTCAATACCATTACAAGTACAGCGAAAATATAGAGCGAGAATATATATATATATATATATATATATATCTGACTGGATTTGTCAAAAGATGGCTACAGAAATTGTGAAAACAAGCCAATTCTGCTGGCTGCTCAAGCGAAAATTCTAGGGGCTACCTTTTAGCGAATTCGCTCAGATATACATATATATATATATAGCAGTTAGATATAGCTCTTTGGCATTACAAAGCTTTTGCTTTCATGTTCAAATTG
>JALIRR010009787.1:2500-5000 GCA_023091755.1 Montipora sp. Colony 1 RG-2022 | reverse complement strand
ACAATATCACCCAATTTTAAAGTAAGCTCATTCTGATCTTGCGATTCATAAGCAAATGTTACTTTGGCCTTCTTTCCTGCAACTGTCATTATCAAAATAATTGAGATTATCATAATAATTATTTTTAAGGTCAAGATTTGAAATACACCATTCTACATATTAGCCCCTTCTAATATAACATCCCCTAAATCAAACTCAGAGAAGTATGTCAACTACTTATTTCTATAACTAATATATCAAAGCTATTACAACATTCCTATACTGGCACCTTAATAATAAATTATTATTACAGTGTAAATATTATAATTGTACCAGTCAATATTCTATCAATTACCTTGACAATTCAATGCACTGCTCAATAAAGAAAGAAACACTCTATCAAAGAAAAAAATTTACACTATAGCAACAGTATTAAGGGGCCACGGAATTCCCCTTGGATTACCCCTGGGATTTTCCAAGCATCTTAAAAATGTTACATGTAGTACCACTAAGTCCACACTTAGGTGCAACTATATCAGTTCAGTTACATTTTTTGTCATTCAAAGTATGATAGATCTCTATAACATTTTTAACTTTAGACACAATTCTTAATTGCCAGTTTTGGACTGGACATTCGTTGGTGCATTATTCAAATTCCCTACATTAAAATGTTATCAAGTGAAGCTATGATCTTCGCAGCTATGAGAGCAATTTTTGCAATTGCGTAGAGAAGCCTGAAAAATTCAGGACTTCAACGGGGTTTGAACCCGTGACCTCGCAATTCCGGTGCGACGTTCAAACCCCATTGAAGTCCTGAATTTTTCAGGCTTCTCTACGCAATTGCAAAAATTGCTCTCATAACTGCGAAGATCATAGCTTCACTTGATTTCATATCCGCAGTTCATATATGATTCATTTCATATACCATTTCATCATTGATTCATTCCTCACGGGACCATTAGAACCCACAAATGACCAGCTCCCAACGTCAGTGGCTTCATAGCTCAGTTGGTTAGAGCGTCGCACCGGAATCGCGAGGTCACGGGTTCAAACCCCGTTGAAGTCCTGAATTTTTCAGGCTTCTCTATGCAATTGCAAAAATTGCTCTCATAACTGCGAAGATCATACCTTCACTTGATTTCATATCCGCAGTTCATATATGATTCATTTCATATGCCATTTCATCATTGATTAAAATGTTAATACAGAAAGAGTTTTACAAAATTCGTCAGCCTTTATAAAAACCGTTCGTTGTAAGTGATAATAATGAAAATAATAAAATAACAATAAGAAGAATAAGAATAATAAGAATAACAATGATAGTAATAATAACAACAATAATAATAATTATTATCACTTTATTTAAGGCTCAAGGTTATTTAGCAGAGCACAAGTGCTCTGCTGTGTTACTGCTGTGTACATTTGTAAAAGGTGCAGTGAAAAGAGATAGAGTGACCGTGATATTTAGTATTAGTGAGTGCAAAAACTTGGCCCTGAAGGAACATAAAAGATGACATAATAATGTGGCAAGGATTATACATGCAGTCATGTACATTGGAAGTTGTGTGAGTTACACCAGCTTGAAAGGAAGGAAAAGTGGTATGAACATGTACCAGAAGGTGTTGTGGAGAATGGTGAAGTATTACTTTGGGATATGAACACCTAATGTGATAACGTTGTTTAAGCAAGAGGACCTGACATCATCATAGTGAGCAAGAAGGAGAACAAGTGTATAATTGTGGACATTAATGTACCTGGAAATAGTAGAGTACATGAAAAGGAATTTGAAAAAAATCGAAAAATATCAGGATTTGATGTGGGAGATTAGAAAAATGTGAAGTGTAAAAAACGTGGAATAACGGTTGTTGTAGGGGCTCTTGGAAGTGTTACTAAGAAACTTGGACAATGGACTACTTGGGGATTAGGGAAAGAATTGGACTGTTGCAGAAAACTACCCTATTGGGAATGGCCAAAATTTTAAGGAAGGTGATTGACTTTTAAGTACCAGGACAGTGTCTCCAGGGGACCGTTGGTTATTTGTTATGACCCACTCCCTTGGGATGAATGTTGGTATGGGAACAGCCAGAGCTCAGAGCTAAATAGAGAATGATATTAATTCACTTCATGCAAGTCTCAAGGTTATTTAGCCAATCACAAGTTTTCTACTGATTGGGGAGACTACAAATCAACTGAAATCAGAACAAATCAAATCAAATGTTGGGTTTTGAGGAGAGGGAAAAACTTCTCGGAGCAGAGTAGAGAACCAACAAAAACAACCCACATATGGCATCAAGTCCGAGTGTTCTCACCACTGCGCCAGCCCTACTCCCCTAACACCAATCTTATGAGAAAAACTGTCCTTTCTTCAAGAAAAACAACCAAAGCAAAAAATTAGCCCTTTGACACCCAAACCGGCCTAAACTGGCCAGACTTAGTATTTTACTCTGTCCGTCAGTGGGGAGCCCCCAGGAGGCAATGGGTTAATGACGATATAGACAATGTAAAGAAATACGCGATTATG
>JALIRR010009786.1:10000-15262 GCA_023091755.1 Montipora sp. Colony 1 RG-2022 | reverse complement strand
AATATTTACCGATAATCACTTCGCCTTCGGCGAATAATTAACAATTATTCTACGAGGGCGCGCTGGATATGAAATGATATATATAACCAACGAGGCGCGTAGCGCCGAGTTGGTTATGATCATTTCATATCCAGCAAGCCCGAGTAGAATAATTGTTTTATTAAAAACCCCAACATCACAACTCTTTTATGTTGAATTTAGTTGGCCATTTTTTCTCGGAGCCGCAAAACTGTGTATCTGCTGCTGTGTTGATTGACCATATTTGGTACTGCAGGTATATGAGCTGATAACCTGTGTCCGGCGAGCCAATGAAAATGCTGGAAATGTGATATCCGTAGTTCAGTTTTTAATAATTGTTAAATATTCAACTTCCATCCCCCGAAATTAGAGCCATCCAAAGTGCGGAGCTACTGACTTTTTGACAAGCTGATCTAAGCATTTTTCCGAACAAACAATCGTTCTCGGTGAAGAACTGAAGACGGTGAAATTATTTCAATTACTGTATTTGTCCTTTAAGTAGAGAATCGTTATTATTGCATATATAATATTACTGCAACGTAGGAAATATTGAATCCCTAGAATGTGAAACATACTTTCAAATAATTTCTTGGGCATCGTTACTTTATGCGCTTTATTCTTCATTCAGTTTATTCATTCAATGATTTACATTTCAGAAAAGGTGCTGGATGAATAAAAAATTTACACCTCGAATACCTAAGAGTTGACTGTAATTATTTTCATAAGCTATATTTACGTTTAAAGCAGGAGGCCTATAAAATGAGAACAGGAATTGCAAACAATAAAAAAGAGAATAAGTATTGGAAAAAAAAAAGAAAGAAATCGGATGTAAGGAGGATTCGAACCTTCTACCACAGATTATCTACGCCATCCAACCATCCAACCTACCTACATTCTACGCTTTACACTTTGCATCTATGCGCTAACCATACCGAACACGTTACACTTGTTGAATTTTTAAGAACTGCTTTTGCGCTCCCTTAAATTTGTTGGCGATATTAACCTGATCCATCTTCTGATTTTTCCATGCTGAAAAACAGAGCATGATTTACGTTCACAAAAGTGTTGATGGGCACGATTTGCGGGCTATCAGCAACGAATTTTGTCGATTTTTCACGATTTTGTCGTCTAGCCATAAAGGTGACAGAACAGATTGACACTTTTTCCCATTGCTTGTTAACCGTGCTTAACCGTTGAAAAGCGTCTCAAAACAGACGTTAATCGTATAAAAAGTCTCGTGAATCGTGCCTTAAACGTTTTGATGTCATGTAAAACCATTTAAGTGCTCTACAAAGCTTTAAAAGCGCTAGTTTAATGCTTGAGTCTTTTGCCATTGCTTCGTTTCATCTCAGCGATGCGACCCTACATAGACCCTATAGTTTTATCGATTAACTCCCCAGAAATGCTTCCAGAGTAAGATCAGTGGTGGGCTTGAGAACTCTAACTCTTACTTTTGTTTCCTCGGGTATCCTTTTTCTTGATGGCATTTTTTCGTCAATTCTACGCAGAGTTATACCCTTATTCTAGATCGTACTTTAGGTAAGCCTTTTTTATACGCTCCGCATCTCTAAAATATCTTCCATGTAATATCTCAACATAGCAACACTAGCGACGAGCGTGACTGCGTCAGAGGCCAGTTGTTTCGGATGATTAATGTGTTGACATATGACCTCTTAATTGACCAAATCTTGATTTTGTGACGTCGATAGCCTCCATAGACAATCTAGGACAAATCAAATGGAAAATTGAGACCACCCCTTCCACCAAAATCAGTGATGGAAAAATGGCGCGTTTTGGCCTTCACGCGGCTTCATCCTTGATTTGGGGGAAAGGGGGCATTTCTGTTCCATTTTATTGTGTCCAAGATTGTAGATGGCGTCACAGGCGCTGATTTAGAAAATTCGCTGTACGCTTTCGGCCAATTAGAAAAGAGATAGTGACTTCAATGTATAATAATGCACAGTTAATCATAGTACACTTGGTTATTGTACAGTAGAGAACCGGTTTGACTAGTTTAGGTGCTGACGTTTGCCTCGCGCTCGCCACGCACAAATCTGTCACATGTTCTCGCTTGTTTACAATAATTCACTTGAATATTCAGCGATACTACACAGTAAAACATCTGATAAGATATATTTATCGTACTTTACCACTATGAGTAATAAGAACAACCATTTTCACGTTACCTTCTTTATTTACGAACTTGTGTCCATGTCGGCGGCAGTCCCCGCGTTTGTGTCATTCTGTTAAATTATACGTGAGACAAACAATATGTATAGGAAATCGTATGAACGCGAGTGCATTTCGTGATTTATGGGCACGAGTGATGTTTTGAAAGTTCTCAAAATTGCACGAGCCGTAACCGGGTGCAATTTGAGAACTTCCAAAATATCACGAGTGACCATAAATCACGAAATGTACGAGCAGGTTCATACGATTTTTTATTTATTATATTCTCAACAAAATTACTCAAACCCGCTACTTTGTTCGTGCTCGTATTCTTCCAGTTTTGGGTTTAGTTTTCTTTCAGTCGCCCATGTTTGCCAGACATTCAACTAGGTCTTTCAACGTGTTTTTGTTTTTCGCATTTTCTTTAAGTTGTTTTGGTTTGACAAAGCAAACCGACTGTCAGCCATTTTTTTTCACTTTGGTGTTCAAATTTGGCGCTTCCCCGGTGTTTCCATAGCAACTTCCGTATTGCACTCTATAACCTGGATTGCACTCTATAGCCTATTTATGCATTCGCCATTGGCCAATCAGAAACAAGATATTTTGTTGAGTATATAATAAGAAAGGCATATTGCTGTGAGTATAAGAAATCCTGTGAACGCGAGTACATTCCGTGATTTATGAGCACGAGCGCATGTTCGTGATCTAACAGGGAAGCCCGGAGTTACGGTGGATTCGAAGCTTTTTCGCACTCTAGTACATCCGTTTACCGTACTTTGCAAAATGAGCAATTTGAAATAAAATTTAAAGTCTGTAAGACAGCTTGAGCGTAGTAGCTCCTTCATTCTTTACTTTCCTTGAAAACCATTCGTATACGCCAATCAAGTTGTATAGGTAGGTAAATAAATAATACTGTATTTTATCCCTACTGTCCTACCTATCCTACCACTTGATTGGTAAGGTATGGTTTAGTGTGAACGGAAATAGCACAATAGCGAAAGACTTAATTAAACAGCGAAAACATCTTGTTATCACTTTATGTGATGTTTTCGTAAACATTTAACAATAAAAAGCAGCGATAAAATACAAAAACAACGTTTCCGCGCCCTCTCCCGAGGTCATTTTTCAGTTCGATTGAAAGGTTGTGAAATTTATAGCACAAAGAGGCAAAAACTTAGGGTAGCTCAAACCACAAACCATTTTCAACAATTTGGAGCGATGTCTTATTAGAAGGATTAACTCTACAACACTGCTTCACGTCACGGCAATGTTATGGTGCCATATGAAACAACAATAGGGCCGCTTATACGAGAGAAAATAAGCCGCGGCTTACATAGGACGCGAACACCCCGTATAAATGGTACAAAATCTACGTTCACGGCTTTCTCAAGCCGCGGCTTATCCTTGCCGGGGAGTTTATACTCGTATAAATAGTTCCTTTTGCGTATTATTTACGCCGCGGTCAGAGTAAGGCGCGGCTTATTTTCTCTCGTATAAACGGAAGATCAGATCAGTTTTCAGCGATAAAAATGGGGGTCATCGAGTTCGTTTTTGAGACATTAGTGCTTAAACACAAAATGCAGGGCTTTTTTAGATGGTCCTTTTGTTGCCATGGTAACCAATTACGTAACATAAGCGAGTGCATCTTGCTAAGAACTTATTGGTGTTTCATATGGTATCGTAACATTGCCGTTAAGTGAAACAGTTGGGTAGATTCAATCCTTCCCAATAGCACAGTTTGTCCCGACTCTTAATGAAAAGTCTGAATCAAGACGAGCAAATTAAAGCTATTTGTTTAGCACTTAATCTTTTAATACCTTAATTTCATGGCTATTTTATTTCTTATGTGGGTCATTCCTACACCTTTCCATTGTTACTTAAGCCGATTGTTATTTTAGAGTTATACATTTTTATCGGTTTTTGACACTCTTTGCCTCTATATACTACTTTCAAAACCATTCAATCGAACTTGAAAATGACCTCGGAGAGGTCGTAAGGTTGATCTCACTTTTTTATCGCTAGTTTTTATCATTAATTGTTTACCTAAGAAACTTTTTTTAAGAGTTTTCGTAAAAGTTTCGTTTACGTAAACTCTCTATGGTGGTTCTCCTGCTTGACTTCGTCTCGCGCGCAAAACAGCTCTGCAAGAGCTAGTCGCGAAAACTATGAGACGACAGCAAATTCGTCACACACCTCTTGTGGAAGGTTGTTCATGCGAAATTGGAGCAAAGCCTGAGTTAATGCATTGGACACCTGCAGAGCCACAGACGCATCCTCTTCATTGCTGACTAGTTTTCCCTAAAAAGAAAGAAACACACGAGGTAAGAGTAAAGAGATGAATTTATCATGGCAAGAGAGGATGCGGTAAGAGAGCGGATCCCCATGCTCCATCATAGTTTTTAAAATCTATTTTTAGTTTCGCAAAGCTATTTTAAGTTTTCGTTCCCAATATCACACAGTTAGATGATGAGGGCCGGTGAGGGGCTTTCATCGCTTTCTGTTTGGAAAGCCACAAACATTTTCCTTTACATCGATTAAAACCTTTCAAGATTCGTAGACGAACGTGATCCCTGCTCAAGCCGCGCATATTTAAAATTTCCTTACGTCATTACAACTGGCCAATCAGGTGCCTCTCTAAAAATAGCTGTGCAGCTGAACCATGCCCTAAAATAGCCTACTTTCGATATATTAAAATTCGATCCTAAACAAAAGGCACCATCTCGAGGCTCTACGGAACAAACTCATACAAATCCTTACATTTATTCCCCAGATGCTTTTTGTTTATATCGAGATTGGTCTATTAGGTTTTAAAAACCTATCAATGGAAGAGGCCCATGTATGGGGGTATCCGCTCTTTTACCTCGTCCTCCCTTGATCGTGGTGACTCAGGAATAATCGGAACAATTCCGAGTGCTCCTATGTCCTTCCGATTACCAATTCGGATGCAGCAATCCTGAGCTATAGCAGACTCGTGAGAGCTAGGCCCTTAAACTAGGTTTAAGCAACAATAGGGCACGTTTGACAAATCAATATTCACACACGGCTACGAGGCTTTATGGTTAATTAACAATTATT
>JALIRR010009786.1:0-5000 GCA_023091755.1 Montipora sp. Colony 1 RG-2022 | reverse complement strand
AGAACTGAAACCACAACCAATAGTGGCTCGCGCGTGCCCATTTTCTCGCGCTTTGTGTCGGCTACATGTAATTACTTCGAGTTTTGATTGGTTTACTGGATTGTCTCAGTCGTTTTTTTGTCTTTGGTTTTACGACACTCGATTGAAAATCGCTCTATTAGAAAAATTGACACTACAACACTATTACGTAACAGCAATGTTATAGCACCATGCGAAACCTCAATTATGGCTGAACAAGATGTAGTTATTTTTGTGACGCAATAAGTTACCATGGCAACAGGAAAGCCTTGCAAAAACACCCTATATTTTGGCTTAAGTTGCTCATAACTGGAAAACGAACTCGGTGACCCCAATTTTTTATTGCACAAAAGTGATCAGCAGGACAAGATGAAAATCTCTGCAAAAACATTCTGTGGGGCGGATTCAGAGCTACCTTAACTTTTCAATTATTTAAGGTGGCTCTGAATCCGCTCCACAGAATTTTTCTAAACTTTGCAGAAAGTTTCATTCTGGCATGCTGATTACACTTCAGAAATATAAAATGGGGGTCACCAAGTTCGTCTTTGAGATATGAGCAGCTAAAGGAAAAATATAGGGTGTTTTTGCAGGGCTTTCCTGTTTGCCACAAAAATTACTGAATCTTTTTCAGCAATAATTGGTGTTTGATATGGTACCATAACATTGCTGTTAAGTGATAAAGTGTTGCAGTATCAATCCTTCTAATAAGAACGTTTCTTTCAAGTGTTGAAAGAGGTTTGAGCCACCTTAAAGTCATTGTCTAGTTTTCTAGTGCCAATTGAGGACAAAATTGAAATCAATGCAAATCAAATCAAATGTTGGTTTTTTTTTTGAGGAGAGGGGAAAACTGTAATATGAGAAAAACCTCTGGTTGCAGAACAGAGAACCAAAACACAACACACACATGACACAGAGTCTGGGAATTGAATCCCGGCCACATTGGTGGATAGCGAGTGCTCTCATTCATCACTGCGCTAGCCCTGCTCCCCAAGAATTAAAAAAAATCTCTTAAGAAGAATCCTAACAGGCTGGAAGCAAACTAGTTGGCTATTTACAAGTGCAGCTGAGAAGTTGAACTAGCGACTACCAGGATCAAAATGACCAAGTGGACAGAACGGATCTCCCGATCTCAAGGCAAGCACTCTAACCACTGAGCCACACTGTCTCCACTTCAGAGCAATGGGGTCTTTCCAAACAGTGTGGTGTGTGTGTTTTTTAACAGTTCTTTCTCATACAACTTGCCTTAGAAGAGTTTCCAGACTTATTTTTGCTACCCACTTTCAGAATAATCTTTGATGTATCCCTTCACTTTTAGGAAAAAAAACGTTGCCTTCACTATTTAACTTGAGTGAACATTTGTGTTCAAAACTTTCAATTGATCTTCTAGGGTTACCATATATGTACCATACATTACCCTGACAGTATAGCCACTGCTTTTTGGCAAGCAATTGTACTTACTCTGCAGCATGATTGCCATCTTCCCATGGAAAACTATCATCCATGCTGCCGAAAGGAGTGCTGGCATATGGCTGCTTTTTTTCACCGCTGAAAGATAAGCCTTGATTCCAAACTTGATTAGAGTTGCTCCCCCCTGTTCCTCTTCCTCTCGCCCTGCCTCTGCCTCCCCTGTTAAATCCTGATTGCTGTTGATGATTGAAAGATGTGGCTTGCTGATTGCCGCGCCCACGCCATCCACCTCGTACACTGCCCTGTGCTCCACCGCGTACACTGCTCTGTGCTCCACCGCGTACACTGCTCTGTGCTCCACCGCGTACACTGCTCTGTGCTCCACCACGTACACTGCTCTGTGCTCCACCGCGGGTAAACCCTTGAGTTCCTCCCCATGTGGCTACCTGACCACCCCGACCTCCTCCTTGCCCTCCACCAAACTTAGTTTGCCACTGCTGTCCTCCTTAAAAGCAAAGAATTATGAGACTTCATGCTTCACACTCACATATTTTAATAATTATAAACAATATCTGTGAGGATACAATCTTCATGTAATAATATTTACCTCTATCCTTGCATCCCTTTAGTTTACTTTAGTGTGTGCCTATATAATTTGCACTTGAAGTATTTACATTATTTACATGTACATTTAATATTATAAATCATTTCTATTCATTTTCTTGCCCACTATTTAAGTGTAAATATCTTGGTCTTCTTATTTAAAATTAACATGACAGTGGCCAACTCAAAAGCTATTGCTCCTTTGGCCACTGTACACATACCGGTATTCCTTATTACTTCTTCTTTATCTATGTGCATATACATCTTTGTTGTCTTAATCCTGTTGTATCATTACTTTGCCAATAACTCCTAACCCATTGACTCCAGGGGGTTCCCCATTGATGAATAAAATCGTCTGGTGTTAGACAGAGTAAGTCTGGCCGGTTTAGGCCAGTTTGGGTGTTAAAGGGTTAAACAGTGTGAACAAAAGTTGAATCAAAATGAATTGATAGTGTGCAAGTTAACAACCAGATAGAAAACGTTTGATTAAAAAATACTGTTGCTACATAAAAAATTAATTGAATCTGAGATTACACCACTGGGAATTAGGTGCCTTTGCATACAGAGTGTGACTGATTTTTAACGTAATGCAGAGGTTATCAACAAATTTTGTGAGATGAGTCCTGCGGTCTCTGGTAGGCAGAAGGTAAAGTCTGCTACGAGCCTAGAAGGCCCATCAGGCTGGCGCTTATCTGCGGCCTCTGGTACTCACCATTAATTTTTTTAATGGTATTTTGAAAAAGTCATAACAAAGGTGACACTTTCCCCTTAGTTGCTTCAGGCATTGATCTGTGTAATCGTGTGCGCAGGGGAACATCTCTCACATTCCAGACTAAGCTGGCTGATCAAAAGTCAACCAACTTTGAGTACCGGCTGAACTTTGTACAAGATACCTCACCTCTTCTTGACGTGTTTGTTGTCATTCCTCCTCTAGCAGCTGCCTGGTTGTTTATGACGTTGAATGGGCTTTTCTCCACTCTGGTCTTGACCTGTTGTCGTCCTTCCATCATTTCCAGTTTGTGCGCTTCTTCAAGCAACTTACTGGACAATTCTGATCTCTTTTTGACATCGCCACGGATATGTCCAGCAACCTCTGGAACCTTTTCTTTCTATTTTGTACGACAAAAGAATGATATCCTACAGTCAGCAAGTATAAACTTTTTTTATTCTTTGAAATTAGCATTATAAGATTTGGACCAGTATAGTCAATCATAGTAAGGAGGATAAAGCAACGAGACCAATCACAGTCAAAGACAACCCAAACACTCCTTTTTCAATAGCTTCAACCCAAATTTTCTACAGCAGTGGTGGGCACTACTCCTATACTAATTCATGCACAACTTCAGTCTACTACTCATTTAACCAACCTCAAGTGGATGGAAAGTTGAGAGAACTTTGGAGAGCACATGTGCATGGGATTCAAACCCAGGACGCTGGGATGAAGTCCGCGAGTGATATCCACAACACTACGTGTCCCACATATCATAATATTAACTTCTTACTAACCGAGTGCGAGGGCCGTACTGGGGAATATTGGCCTGAGGTCATGGCAGTACGGACAGATCGCAGCGAGGTCCGTACAAAAACGACCGAGGGCCAATATTCCCCAGTACGGCACTCAAGCTACCTCGGTTAGTAAGTAGTTTATTATATGGCTTTTTAATTACCTTTTGCTTTGTTTTTGCGAGCCCGTAATCGGCCCATGGGCATTACGGGAGAATAATGCCCTTCAATTCAGTCACAATTAGCCAATCAGAGCACACGTTATATTGGCTACAAACACAAGCCATATAATAATATTCATTATTACTATCAACAATTTTTGGCTTAACCAAAAATATAATACAAATACAAAATAATGAAGCATTTGGCTGAATTGTATACCTCTCAAGTCTTGCTCTGATCAGTACACTGTGTCCGAAATATAGAATTACCATTCTGTCACTTGGATACAGAAGATAAACAATGCAGTCAAAAGCCCCAAGGAAACCTTTGAATTAAGGCCAGAATGGCTAAAATGCATTGAGTGGCCTCTACTATCACAGACCTTCAGTTAGGTTGGTGCCTAAGCTGAATGAAAGTCTACATAGAAGGACAACTACAGGGAGAAATGCAGGTCTCCTTTTGGACTAAAGGAAATCACAATGCACCTCACATTACAAGTGCATTATCAGCTGCTCCAGAGTTTGCTCAATGTACACCTGTAGTAAGCCAATGTACTCTTAAGCCTGCTCTCTTCAAAATAGAAGTTGGACTTCCATCTCACATAAGCACTTCAGGCAATTAGACATAGTTTGAAGAATTTTTGGGTTTTTAAGATTGTTCTTTGAGATCATAATAATATTATTATTACACGAGCCTGGGCTCTGATGAAAATACTACGATTCTCAGTTGAGCAAGACACTAGCAGGAAAGTTTGGTGACAAAGTTTTCAGTGTTGTCAAGGGCAACTTGCTTTGTTTCCAAGGGTAACTTTTCGGGTTTTGACATCATTTAACTGGTAACGGTCACCAGTTTGATTTAAGATCATTGCCTAGAAATAGGACTCTTCAATATATTTCTGATGAATATTTCAAACACTGTAGTAACAATAAAGGAGATGATAAAAATCTAATAAAAAAGGGCAGTCACCATGCTAGTTCCCATGGTAAGACGCTAACCAATACAGCTATTTGAGCTACTTTCAATTGACAAATCCTGCACAATCCCAATCTTGGACAGATTTAGCTCAATTTTACATGTAATCCAATGTATAACGCAGAGCCTGGTGTCCTTCTATGAAGAACATACCTGAAAAATGTGTTTGAATGCCTTTGTGGGTACTTGACACTCCAAAATAGATTTAAATTTAGTGTGGGCTGTTCATTCAGCTCATGATAGCTCCTTCTGTACAATTTTATGAAACTGCCAAAAAACCATGGATACAAATGTAGATTTTTGCTAATTTTTTCAATACTACAGGGTACATGATG
>JALIRR010009785.1:10000-15263 GCA_023091755.1 Montipora sp. Colony 1 RG-2022 | reverse complement strand
GCTATTAGAGGCGAAAACCTCTTCCTATTTCATTGCGTGCGTGAAGACAAGAAACTCAATCGTGTCAAATTACCATGTACTTCAGGTTCAAACCCTTTCCTGAAGAACATTTTCCTTGAATAACAAGAAAATGCTCTACTGTTGCCATAAAAACTATCCAGCACACATATAATAAAACATGATGAATTCATAAAGGCCACCTTTTCCAGCGAACAATTTTTTGAAACAAACAACATATTTGCTATTATTGCGTGCGTGAAGAGAAAAAACTCAATCGTGTCAAATATGCGCAATATTACAACAAACTAAAATTTCAGGATCAAACCGTTTCCATGAAGAACCGTTTCCTTGAGTAATGAAGCACAACATAGACGACAAGCTTTCTTTCAAATAATTCTTGGCTGTCACATTACCTGAAGACTGTGCAGAGTTGATCACAGATCCACTTAAGGTGTTCGATTCGTTCTCTGTCTTTGTTGAACCCATAAGTTACCAGAGAATTTTCCATTTGGTTTCAGTGTTCTACATAACAGCACACTTGGTAAATATTATTTTAGAAATGCAGCTCACTTTGATTTCTGCTCGACGGGCGACAGATTGTTGTCGAAGTCCATTACTCGTCGCTTTTGAGATTCCAGGTGTTGGTTTTCACCGCCTGCGTAGTTTATCCAACTGACTTGTTTAAGGATCCAGTAAAACGCCATTCGCTTTACATGACTTTCGACGCCATTGCAGGCTAAGTTAATTATTCTACTGTGTCCACCAGAGTAATCTACGCAGTTCCACTACCCTCTCGATCCTAAGAAAATACGCGCACAAGGCTCTATGCACAAAGATACCACTTACCAGGGGAGTGACAGGCAAGACTTTTACCGACACGGAAGGAAAAAAAAAAACACCGAACAAATGCCCTACATTTCTAGACTGGGTTTGCCATACGGCAACCCAGTAATTAAAAACTAATAACATGATGTGCATACCTCTATCCCGATCTTGGGGCGAACAACGAACACAGGAAGAAATATCACAACAAACTAAAGAAAATTCTGGTGCTATCGAAATGCTAAAGGCACTAGGTCGCACTACGCTTCACTGCGCGTGCCTTAACGTGACCACAAACAAAGTAACGCAATCGTAACGCCACCGATACAAGCGCTACATTAGTGGCAAAAAAACCTTCCTATTTCAATTGCGTGCGTGCAAACAAGAGATGCAATTAAATAAATTTTTGACAGTTCACATCAGACCCTTTTCGAATCGGAACCTTGGTCGTAAATAATGAAGCACAAAAGAGACAACAACTTTCATTCAAATAATTCTTCAATGTCACATTTCCAAATTTTTTACACCTTTGCAGAGTTGAGTACAAAATACCTGTAAATGTAAATTGCGAGTCAACTAAGATGCGACTTAGTAAACACTGTGATGCATTCAAGGCGTTCGATTCCTTCAATGTTTGTTAATTCGATTAAAAAAAATTGCTATTTGATTTCAGTGTTTTATGTAATACCAAGTTAGTAAAATCAGATAACCGTAAATTTTCAAATGGCGGCGGGGTTGCTTTATATCTAAAGTCAAATATTAACTATATGTTAAGAGATGATTTAAAAATAGATGATATTGAAAATATATGGGTTGACACACAAGACTTGCTAATAGGTGTCATTTACAACCCACCTAATAGGTCCCAACGTGAATTTCTTGACGAATTTGAGCAAGTTTTGCATACCATTTTTCTGTCTAAGGCCATCCCCTTTTTTTCTCTGTTTCGTTACGCAGTTACGCAGAAGGCAATCACACATTATTTCAAATTTGCCATTCCTGACATTTGTTCGGAGTCATTTTACCAGGGCCAAGTGTACGTGGCAGTAAGAGATTCCATTTTTCAGTCCTCTTCAGCTTTACGACATGCAGCCGAAAGTTCACCAGTTGTGGAAGAATCTGGAGCGCCTATTCTAGCCAGTGTCGCAGATGGTGGACCTGACCACAACGTACGACATGGACAGACTCAAGTTGCTCTCATTTCGTCATTTCAGCGTCATAATCTTGACATGCTGGTAGCCATCAACACCTGTCCTGGAAATTCCTGGGCAAATCCGCCTGAGAGGATCATGTCAATACTCAACATAGCTCTGTATGGAGTCTCATTGGCCAGGGATGAAATGCATGGACTCGCGCAATGAGAAGCTATTGCGTCGTTGTTCTAACATGAAGGAAATCCGAGAGAAGGCAGACGGAGATGGGGAATTGAAGGCGGCCATACAATCTAGCTTAAAGAACGTCACTGGCCTCATTCAAGATCGCTTTGAGAAATTATCTCTCAAAGGACAGAAGTTCAAGATCCTTGAAACTTTTTCTGACGAGGATCTGAGACGCCAGTTCGCGTTTGTCCACGACATTGATCCCACTCTACAATTGGGAATTGGCCAGAAATCTGAATTGCTTAAAAAGGATGACCTACAAGCCTGGTCTAAGAAGCATTTCAGAGCAAGGCAGTATTCGTTTCAGATCAAGAAGTGCGATCAAGCTCCTCCATCTAGGTCCATAAAGAGCAAGCCTTGGAAGAAATTCAGTCAAAAGTGGAATGCCTTCCTCCTCACATTCAACAGCTTGTGAATTCAGCCATTCAGCAGGTCAAAAGCATAGAGGGACTTGTCATGCTAATGCAGGCAGTCAAAGCAGGCTCGTTTGGTGTCGATGTGTTTCACTTCGTGCAAAGCTCCTAGGGTGTCGCTAGACACGTTTAAGAAGTTGATGTGGCTGCCAGATCCACAATACAAAGATGCTTCAAAGGAACATTACAAAGCCTTTGAAGATTTGTTTGGCCAAAACACCAGCGAGATTGACCGCCCATCTGCAAAGTCAAATGTTGACGACAAGTCAAAGCACCTTATGAAGAAGGAGCGTGTTCGTGATGCAATTGAATGTGTCGCCTGCAAGAAATGGAGGTGCATATTTGCTGCCACCAAGCCCACAGCAGCACAGATGGAGCGGCTCAGTGAAATAACCGACGCGCTGCAATACAGCTGTGGGGCTCCATTAATTCCGGAAGATCATGAGTTAAGCGGCGTCTTCGTTGTCAGGCAAGATGTTTCATGCGCTGACCCGGTCGATAAACTCTATTACTCATGCCGAAAATTTGAAGAAATTTGCTGTTGGTGTGGCGCTTTGGAGCCAGAGGCAAGAATCAACGACGAGACAAGAGCCATCTACAAGGTCGTGAACCCTGTGTGCCAGGAATGCGCCGCTGTCGGCAAGAGACCAGTGGCAAGCTGCAAAAAGAGCCGGATGGCAGGCGGTAGGAACGAATAAAGTAACTCTGCTTAAGTGTTTTCCTATCACACGGACAGAAAGTCTCTCTTGTCGGAGAGTGAGTGTTCTCTGAAGTATGAAGTAAAAACTACAAATCTGTAAAACAAATAATCGCTTGTTTCAGATTAAAGTGACAATTGTTTGAAATAATGTGTGATTGCCTTCTGCGTAACTTTTTTTTTTTTTTTGAAACGCGAAAATCTGAGTCGGTCGGACGACAATAAATAATAATACAATAAATAAAAAGCGGCCATCTTCCATTATTGATAATTTACAAGTTAACGGTAAAATCTCCACCAACCAGCTTCTATATCAAGTGCTATCAACAAGTACTTCTGCAATGCTCCAACTAAACTTGCATCTACCTTGCCTAAAGCAGATCGCCATTTCGCGTCCTTTTTGAAGGGGAAAAGATGCATTTTTCACTTTACTAAGGTAAGTGAAGTGGAGGTCTTCTTACTTTTAGAGAGCATCGATTGTAAAAAATCGTTTGGTTATGACAAGATTCACCCTTTGTTATTATCCTCTGCTGCACTCGAAATATTTAGACCAGTGACATACATAATAAACTTAACACTTAAACAAGGTATATTTCCAGATAGTTTAAAAATTGCCAAGGTTATCCCGATTTTCAAACAAGGCTCTCGTTCTTCATGCAGTAACTACCGACCCATATCAGTTCTCTGTGCATTAAGAAGAATTTTTGAGAGGTGCATTCTCAATCAACTGATATTCTATTGCCTGACTGAAAATATCTTAGTGACTAATCAGTACGGCTTTCGATCTGGATACAATACAATTGACTGCTTGGTAGATTTAATAGATGAGATAACGAAAGCCCTCGATGGAGAAAAGTATGCTGTATCGCTCTTTCTAGACCTAAGCAAGGCATTTGACACAATAAACCATTCTATTTTGTTATCCAAACTAGACCTATATGGTATACGAGGTAATGCAAATCAGTGGTTTATTTCTTACCTAAGCAACAGGAAGCAGAAAGTTTTTGTCAATGGTGTGGAGTCTAACTTTCTTTTAGTAAACTCCGGAGTACCTCAAGGGTCGATCTTAGGCCCTTTTCTTTTTTTACTTATATAAATGATTTTGAAAAAGCAACCAACTATTTTTCCCTAAGACTATTTGCGGATGATACTTCTTTAACTGCAACTGGGAAAGACCTAGATGTATTGCTTCAGAGGAAAAACTCTGAATTGCCCGCTATTTATGAATGGTTATGCTCAAACAGATTAACCCTGAATTTAATTAAGACAAAATACTTGGTTTTTCAACCAAGCCAAAAAATTAGTTTTAATCTATATCCTCCTCTAAAATTAGCAGATCAGTACCTAGAACAGTCATATAGTGTTAAATATTTAGGGCTCATTATTGATTGTTTCCTGTCATGGCATGAGCATATTTATCATATTAGTAGTAGAATTAGTAAAAGTGTCAATATTATCGCTGAACTAAAACCACATGTGACATCTCAATCTCTGATAAGTATCTATTATGCACTTGTATACCCCTATCTAACCTATGGTTGCGTACTGTGGGGCAATAATTACGAGGCGCCATTGTCACAACAGGTGAGACTACAAAGCAAAGTTGTTAGAATTATCAACAATGTGCCACTTTGTGATCATATTACTCCCCATTATGTAAACCTTGGTTTCATTAAGCTTCCCGACATTGTTAAATTATACACGTGTCAACTATTTTATGATCACCTAATTAATAAGAAGTCGTCGAACCTTGTCTCTGGCATCTGAGCAACATAATTACGTTACTCGAAGTGTATCCTAACAAAACCTAATTCCAGAATCTTTCAGAATAAACATAAGAAAATTTTGTCCAACTATCTTAGGGTGCTATTATTGGAATGATATTTCTTTATCTATACGCAACAAGCCAACTAGAAAACTGTTTAAAAAAGCACTTTACCAGTTATATTTTG
>JALIRR010009785.1:0-5000 GCA_023091755.1 Montipora sp. Colony 1 RG-2022 | reverse complement strand
CAATTGAAAGCACAGCTTCCTCAGAAAACTGGTGGCAACGTTGACTTTCTTTCCTTCTGTAAGAGCACCCAGATCCATCTTTTAAAAGCTTTTTAACCCTAGCTATGATCTCTTCGTTTTCGAACACGTACATTTGATCAAACTGCGCCATGATACTTTTCCTATTTTGTTTGATGGATGGACAAGTAGTCGGATGATGTTGCGTTCAGTGTCACTCTTCGATCATTATTCAAATTAGTTAGTGTTTACTCATGTTTTACATTGGATGCGTGTTCATTTCTTTCGAGTTTTGGATAAGGGAAGAGACTTAGTTTCTTTATGTGCTTTGGAATTCACTTTCTGTAAATGAAGCAATTGCAATTTCGTTAAGGATACGTATTCGGTCTATTCGTGTGTTATTGTTCACGGTTCTTTTTTAATGTCTGGAAGTTGTCGCTTTTTACTAGGAAAGAGCAAATTGTTTTATTTATTCACACCACACACGACACTTTTCAGTAAATCGTGAATTTTTGTTCCAGTTATTTTCAAAGTTCATTGCTTTCAGTTACTAATGACTGCTACGCTGCTTAAAAGCTTTGAGAAACTAAGGATTAAAGATTCAGTGGTTTTGAATTCGTTGGTTGACACGCGCAGTGAAATTCAATAATTCCTTACCCGGCAAAACGGTTAGCATTTGCTAGCTGGCACTCGTTTACCAAGATGTAATATACCAAACTGTCGTCTGGGCTCCTGCTTGTTCGGGGTTGTGACCCACAGACAAATCACAACTCTTGTCGGGGCCTTGTGTTCGCTTTCTTTTCAGTGTTTTGCGATTTTAACGATTTTTCGCAAAATTCGCAATTTTCGCAAAAATCGTTAAAATTGCAAAATCGCAACTCTTGTATGGGACAAGTGTTCTCTATCTTGTCAGTGTTGTGCGATTTTTGCGATTTTTTGCAAAATTCGCAATTTTCGGAAAAATCGCACAAGTCCGCGACAAGAGTCGCGATTTTTGGGATGTTAACGATTTTTGCGAAAATTGCGATTTTTCACAATTTTGGCAAAAATCGCGAGCCCTAGTTCCCTGGGGATTTGTCTTCTTCTTTGCAACGCGTTTATGATTTTTGTGATTTTTCGCAAAATTCGCAATTTTGGACATAAGTGCGAAATTTCAGCGTTAATTTTTTTCGCGCGAAATTACGGAATAATTTCACGCGCGTTTTTTCCAAATTCAAATAATTTCCCGAGCATTTATATTCCCTAATTTCACTCGTCACCATTTGATTAAAGATACAAATTAGACAAGATACAGAAGGCAAAAATTAAGCACGTTTAGGGAACATTTTCATTGCAGCGAAAAAGCGACAGCGACAATTATCTCCAACCAAACAGGCGACAGGTGGGCTGGAAAATGAGCGACAAAGCGACATCAGAACCACATTTGGAAGGCGTCAATAGACTGTGAAAACATCCCTTTGACTCTAGGAACTACGAGAAAACAGTCAAATCATGTAATCGAAAACTGAAAGAAATTAAGCTATCTTAATTTTGTTCAGGCTGTGGTCGAGAACCTAGGACCTTGAATGTGGGACCATATTTATCAGTTTCTTCGTTTGACAAAAGCTAAACGGGAAGTCTTGGCTCAGCACGTCCACAGAGGGAACGTGGATTTCAGCCAGGGATGTACGGTTTCATTTCATTTCATTTCATTTCAAACTCGTCTCAGAGTGTTGAGATCAGTGAATAGTCAGTTCAACTGCTCCAGGGGAATAAAAGATAACCATTCATTAGGTAGGTAAAAACAAAACATTTGTTCTAGGATAGATACTGAGTGAAGAATGGCCATTATGCAAGCAGCATGTGCCTATATTTGACTTGTCCTCGAGGCATAGGCATGCACACTAGACCCAAAAAAGTTTGAAAAACGTTACGTGTGCCATGCATGCATCGAACTATGCAAATTCAGGACATTTGGGGGAAAAAATTATAAGGGGTTGTTGCGCTTTGCATTTGCCTGGAATACGATGAGCTTCCCTTCCCCTTTCCTCAAATTTCAAGACGCTCCACTGCCTCTGATTTAGCCAGTTCTGTCGGCGAAGTAAATTTGTTGGTTTATTAATTTGAAAAAGAATTCCATGTCACCAGCTCTTCTCAAAGCTCAGCTACGTTTAGTCAAATCAAGATCAAATCTTTATTTTAACACGGTAAAAAATCAGCAGTTTTTTATTTGGTACAATATAAAATACAATTACCTAACAGTATATATGTACGAAAAAAGTCTCATCAGTAAAATACTACTCATAAAGTTACACTAAACTAGACCTGTTTTCCATGAATACCATGTATTTTACTTACTTAACTAAAAATGAAGGTTTAACAATTGCTTAAAACGATTTAGAGATTTCACTTGCCTAAGATTGCAGGGTTGACTGTTCCAGAGAGTTGCTAAAGCCCCTTTTTAGGTAGTCGGTTCTTGCCGGGGAAAGTGAAATATAGATTCGTATATAATAAGTTGTGATAAATTATATTTAATGGCTTGCTTTGCTTGATATTTATTACAGGTCTTTTCACCGCTTGTATTGCGAAGTGAATGAAAAATGATGAATACCAGCAACACGACAGGCCACGTCAGTGATCATCAAATCTTGTATTGCGCCATTACTGAAGATTCTCTTGAAGTCAAAATTTGCAAGATAATAGCTTACGCTCTATTGCTTGCTTTTTCACTTCTGGGAAATACGTTGATAATAATGGTTGTCTGTCGAGATAAAAAAATGAGAACAACTACAAACCTGCTTATCGTAAACATGGCAGTCTCTGATCTTCTTGTTCCGGTCTTCGCCATGCCTCGAGCTATCGTCGAAATATTTTTCGGCGACCATCGATGGTTGATCGATGGAGCCTTTGGGGAGGCCCTTTGCAAAGTTACATCGTTCCTCCAAGACATCTCCACCGCGGTGTCTGTTCAAAGTTTAGTGGCAATTTCTGTAGCCCGTTTTTACGCCGTGTGGTTTCCAGTAAAAGCAGCTCGTATCAAGCCAAGAATAAAATTAGTTACCTCACTGATATGGTTCACTTCTGCGCTTATTCACCTTCCTTATCTTTACGGTTTTAAGATTGTTAGTATAGGTGACAAAACGTATTGCTCCGTCAGTTGGCCACGCCCAATAAAGAAGATTGTCTTTTTGTTGTTGATTATTCTAATATTCATTGTACCTCTGGTAGTCATCACAACATTATACTCATTGATAGTAAAAAAAATTAGAGGACAAACGTTCTCTGGAGTGAGGAACGTGGTCGTGCATTTTAGCCGGGAGAAAAGAAATCGCAACATATTAAAGATGTCCGTGGTAATCGTCATGGTCTTTTTCTTATCGATGTCACCATTTGTGGTGTATTTATTTATTGATATCTTCAGCAATGGTCGAGCTTGTCTTTCAAAGAACTTTCGCTTTATTTCTCAGTACTTAGTCCATTGTAACGGCTTTCTTAATTTTGTTACTTATTTCACCTTCAACAAGAGCTACCGTCGCGGCTTCTCCGCGATCCTGTCACCTGTTGTCTGTTTATGTTGTTCCAATTGCCGCTGGAAACATGAAGTGGAACTTAGCCGCCATTTCCGACCAGATTGTCACGGTTTGTCCTCCGCTGGAACAATTCAATTTGAAATGGACTTCGAAAGCAAGGATGTTGTGCTCACAAGTGTACGATCGCTGGATATAAACATTGTATACAGACCGACCCTTTGCCGGTAAATAACTTTTTTCCTCTCCCCCATCCTCTCTGAAATCACTTGTTTTAATTGTTGACTCGCACCGCGCTTGATAGTGAATGCAGTATTAAAGCGACTTACAAACTGAACGTTTCAAGAGAAATTCCATTTCCAAACCTCTTGTCTAATGAAAAATAACCTCTGTATGTAAACGGAGTCGGTGTAAAAAAAATGGAAATTTAAGGTCATCAAACAAGCTCACGCAATTAAGGCTAGGTTTCCGCCTGCCGTGAGCAGGCCGGATGAGAAAATTCCACCCGCTCCCGAACCAATCAGATTGCAGGATTTGTTGAATTCCGCCCACTCACGCATTGAGAAAAAATTAAAAGAATTATAATTCTCTGTGACCAAATTTTGGAAAGTACCTATCAAAGACATACAGTAAGCAAAATCTATTGTGCAACTTCCAAGTACATTACCAGTATGACTTGGGCTGTATTGAATCTGAAAAGTTGTGTTGAACGCTATGACTTCTGCAGGTAATTCTGTTAACATGAAATATGTTTGTCTCGACAAGCTTGACAAGGCAGTGTATAGTTCATTTCCTACATTTACAACTGATAATTACGGGGAAGTAATTAATTTCCTATCATAATTATAATTATATCATGGCACATAGTGACATAGTTGCACATTCACTACCAGCGTTTGAGCCATACACTAAAACATCACCTTGACAGTTGTTTTACTAGGATCAATAGGATGTGAACCAGGATTTTTGTAGATTATGTCCCTGCAAAGGTTGAACTTACCGGTACCAGCAATATGCCATGCGGTGGAATAGACTTTTAACAAGAAACTATTTCAAAAAACAAAGAGTAGTGTTTCGTTTCCGGAATGGAACACTATAGTGTGGGTCACTTGGCCTGTCATTCTTATTTCGCTTCGTGTATTGAAACTCTCGAGAAATAAAGATAGAAATGTGAACTCAAACTCTCTGAACGGTGTTCCTTGGTATCAAAATGCATAATTAGCTTTTAAACGCACAACGCAAGGAGCAATAGAACGAGACAACAGACGTATTGGCGTTTTTTTGAGGGGAACGCTGCCTTGCGGCTGATTAGCCTATGCGACTTCCAGATTGCGTGACGTAGAACAACCTCACTTATCTCCCCAGCACTACGAGCTGAGTGGTAAACAGCACATGCTGGATCGGACAAACAAGCTTGGTGGAAGTCACCGTACAGGAGAGGACCCAATTTTAAAGGGGCTAGGTCACGCTGTTTTAGGTAATTTTGTTTAAAATTGT